>JASANE010028116.1:0-42136 GCA_030248225.1 Trileptium ribeirensis
AATTACCCTTGTCTTGCCTTACAGCGCCCGTGCTTATTGCAGCTGCATTTAAACCACCTGTTCCACTGATCTATTTAGTCACTCATAAAAACGGAACTCACCAACTGCAGCTTTAAAAGTGATATATTTCAGCATCGGTTTTGTTTAACACTTTATATTTCCCTGAAAAATGGTTATTAAAAGAGAATTTTTTTATGTTCTTCATCTCTGTGATTTTTACAGCGGTTATGATGATTTTACAATTTTCAAGACTTACTACGGCACCAGTTTCTCACATTCTTGTACTGATGGTATACATACTTGAAAACGATTATGCTCTGCGACACTGATACTACATATATAATTGAGGTTGAGGAGATATCTGCTGACTGATTCCAATAATTCTAATTTGTTTTTCTACTGCAGTTTTCGACTTTAAACGTGTATATTTATTTTAAAATTCACTGCTGTTTTATCGAATTTCGGCGCTTTACAGGTTCGCCACGAAATTATCGTTGAAATTTCTTTCGGGCTAAATTGCAACAAGGTTTTGTGCAACTTTTATTAGGCGAATTTAATTTCGAATATTAGAGAAGTAGAATATATAATCGATTAACTATTACAAGTTAAAATTTATCAAGTATTGCAGAAACATTACTTTTCAAGGCAGATATCTATACTACTAGAATTCTGAGTATGAACAAGGAATTGTTATTTTTCATGTAGTAAAATTTATGAATGTCCTTTGGTATTTTTGTTACATCCATAACTCAAATTTGAATGTCCGTTTAACCCTCGTAATAGCTCCAACGAATACTTAAATTTTTGTGAGTCTTTGGGTTGAGAACCGATTTGAACTTCTTTCCCAATAAAAGTGAGGTAGAGTGTGTCGACCCTATTCAAAAGGCTACCCTAAAGTTCAGAATTGTGCCCAAATGGGTTTTTAAAAAAGTTCATGAGACTCATAATACACAAAAGAAGCTATATATCAATAATTAAGACATTTTTGTGATATTGAGTTAATTCTATAGAACAATTGAAAATCTGCTTGGGTGCTTATGATGCGTCACAATGGCCGTTGCTTATTTTCTAGGGTTGGGTCTACATAGGTTTCAAAGAGGGCTCTGTGTAGAATGCAACGTTGCATGGAACTCGGTTGGTTGGTCGCATAGCTGTACAAAAACTTTTTGTCACTAACAAACAATTGCTACGATCTTTATTTATGGTTGATAAAAATGCGCACTGACATGCTCGGAATGAAAAATCTTAGCCACAATAAGTCCCTAGTTATATCGTACTGTGTTATAGTTATAATGTACACTGATTTTTCCCTATATAATTTTTGTGGTGAACATTTTTTCACTCTCACACGCTTTTAAGAAATTAGCGACATTTTGAACTGTCTTCAACGAAGAAATTTATTCGCTAACAACGACGTCTGTTAGTTATTGCTATTAGTTTTTGTAGAACTATTAATTACAAAATTTTTACTAACTGATTAACCCAATTTAGCTGTAAATTAAAGGTATTAATAAGTTTTGGGATTATTATTATCAGTTATTAACGTTGGGATTGCAGACAATAAACGTTGTAATAAAACTCACTGGTTCAACCTAAACTATAGAACTTCACAGGGAAAACCTATTTGTAACAGACGGTCTATAAAATTTTACGTACACTAAAACAAATAAGTTTAATGGCTCAAGAACTCAAGAATAGAAAAAGCACAGCTATTTTTTTGAGAAAAGAGACAAAAATGTGGTGATGCAAATGATAATTAAATGTTGGGGGAATTTCGTGTCAGCTACGTCTGATATTTCTTGCAGTATGTCTTAAATTGTATGTATTAGCACATTTAATACAAAAAGCGCAGACAGTAGCTGTATATTTTTAATATTTGTCAATGTCGTCAGGCTGTGACATTGTTTTCGCTTTTTATATGTCTCAGCAGCGTTGTGACAGCGCAGCGGGCTGTAGTAAATATTTACTCGAACCGGCGATATCGTTACATTTCTCTAGATTTGTTGGGTTGTACCTAACGTAGGTCCGATTGCTCGTATCGGTAGCTATTGCTTGTCCAATCATTAACTAAAGCGGTAACCGAACTGCGATTAGCTAGGTACTGTACCATTATGGATCCGGACCTGAGAAATGTCGTGGTAAATAACATCTTTAGAAGCACGCACTAGTTAGCACATTACATTGTGCATATAACAGTGAGCGAATGCTAGCAGACAGCAGACATTAAAACGAAATGATGTTCATGTCAGGTTAATCCAACTTAGCGTATCATGTCACGTTTTCCACTCGACTGTCTGTCTAAGCCTAAGCTAAGCCTAAGCGTAAGTCTAGGCTATACATGCTCATAGAGGGAGAGGGCGATTATCCCCAAAAACTCGGACCATCCTCGGGGCATCAACGATCGATTCTGGGAGGTACCCTGATATTCTCCTGAGACTCCGGAGCCCCGCCACCTCTCGGGCGCCGAAGGCACATGGAGACAATTTGGCAAAAATAGAGAACAGTCGGCGGAAAGTGACAAAAAGTGGCGAAAATTAGAATCAGTATTGGCAAAAATCGATAAAAAGTTTTACTCAATTTTTTGAGTCCCGAAATATTTCAAAAATATACCCCTGAGGACATCATCTCGCCGATCGACTGATCACTCACAAGGAGTCCTCCCCCGGACAACTCGTTATCCCTCTGGAACTTCTGAACTAGCCCATGTATTGTCTCAACGTTAGCCTAAGTGTAAGGCTGAGCGTAAGGCTAAATCTAAGCTTAGTCTGTGCTCACAATTAAACTTTCTATTTTCGTCCTGTGGTGGTCATGTAAATTTTCTGTTTTGTGTTGTAAGAAAAAACTGGACATGATACGAAAATGGAAACATCACCGAACAGCAATATATTAGTGTGTCCAAGTATCATACTCTTCTACTAAACTTTTTAATGCACTCTTGGTAATATTTGAAATTTACCAAGGTCAGCGACAGTGCTTCTTCAAATAGTACAGATTATTCTTTTTAATATTATTCTTTTTCATCAGTCTGTAGCACTTATAACTCTTCACTGGAATTAAAGGTTTTCGCAATTTTTTCGATGTATATATAATTGCAGACAGTTGTGCACGTAGCTTTGTGTTGTTGATGTTTTAATAATATTCTTCTCAAATACGCACAAAGCGACACACATTGGACATTTTTGACATTGACCAGCTGGGGCGCACCAAAATTTTACGTTCAATTCTTGCCAAAGTTATCAAATAGACTAATGAAGACCAAAGCAACGAGTGCTTCTCAATAACTTTCCTGTTTCGAATTGTTTGTCAACGTAGCATTTTTCGAGCTGCGGGCTTTTGTTTAAAAAGTACCCAAAAATTGAAATTTTCAAAGTTTTGATAACGTAAGTTTCTTACTTGTTAGTGGCGGGTAATCGGCGGCATTTTAGTACAGGTGTCCATAAATGTGTATATGTATTTGTTTTGGTTCCTTTAAAAATCGCACACCGCAGATTATATTTACACTCACTGAAGCTCCACACGAGGCGCCCCGGGCATTGAAAATTTTGGCTATTTTAGCAAGTCAGAAATTTCAAGGCAACACTAGGAAAATGAGGAAATTCATAAAGAATTATGTAACTACGTGCTCAAGCTAAGATAATTTCAATGCTGAAAAACAATATTCTATCGCATAATTTATTTAAGTAAAAGTATTTGAATTATTCTACCAATAGACGCTATTTGAAAAAGGTATATAATATATATCGACCGTCGTAACATACATGTATATATAGAAAACATCAAAGATGTCCAGCAGTCCAAGGCTTTAAACATCGGCAAAGCAGCAGCTACGTCATTGATTGGCAAGAACCTTCTAGCAATAACGGGGACAACCAGATTTCATAGGTTTAAATGTAAGCATATATTAGATACGCCACGACCGATAATTAGGAAGTTATAAATCGCACTAAAATGACTAAAGAAGGTTTTGTACTGAATGGCGATGTACTAATTATAAGCCCGACAACTTCTCACCCATGTAAAAACAACGCGGTTCAACGCATATTTCCGCGATTCGATTGCTCTGTTGATATTTATTGAATCATTTTTCGTGAGGCAGCCGTACTTACGATGATGTTTTTCGGCTTATTTTAACTCATTGTGCTTTATAATACAAAAATTAAACAGTTACTTACCAAATGAGGACGGAATTTGGTGTAGAAATGTACCGGCAATGAGACACATCCCAGTCTGTTATCTGTTTTATCATTCTTTAAATATTATTTATTGTTATTTTGGTACGCTATGTACCTTGTTTATAATTTAGTTATGATAACTTTCCCTGATCCCAAAAGCATTTACTGCACACCATAGCAGCAAAAATGTATACATGTTTGGTGAGCAACGTAACAAAGCAGTGCAATATTTATAGAGTCTACATTCTTAGGCGAGCTTGTACAGTACGACAGTTGTTCCATGTTCACTACGCACAAATAAATTCTAAGAAAGTCTTGGCTGTTCTCGGTTTCTTTAGAATTAAATTATGCTACCTTGTGACTGTCTAGTTGAATAGCTTTGTAATTAGCCTGCGACACATAATTTTGTTTGTGCAAAGTTGTTATGTTGTTATGAATTGAATGAGCTTAATGACATTTAATCTGTGGTTTGTACAATCGAACTCTTGATTTCAGTTTTAATTATGATTTTTGCTGTCGTCTTTTACTTGAGCTAGATAGCAAAATGATCGCTTCTAATGATCAGGGACAAGTTATAATTATTATTATTGACGTAAGCTTTTACAAACTAATTAACATATATCATATACATAATTAATGCCATAATATGTTCAGCCACGTTGTATAACTCTGTAGTGAAATATCGTCGCTTTAACGAAGACTCCCATTTAGACGATAGAATTTCCATTAGGGACGGGTTGATGTGAGCTTGACTTAGTCCATTCTTTGATCTACAATGAGGCCAAGTGGGTACATGGTGCACTGCAAAGCGATACATTAACTTAATTTGTCCAGTACTTTTACATTGTTCGTGTGTTATTATTTGTTGGTTTTTGGAGCAGACCGTGGAATCCGTAATACAGCTACGATATTTTTAGGGTTCGTAGCAAAGTGTGTCGAGTTCTATTTTACCAATGCGACAAAAGTTTGCTCTATGTTGTGCCAAATACGCTTAACTTCTTGCGTGAAAATAATAAAACTTGGATAACTCGCGGAATTTGATGTAAATCTAAAGTGAAACAAAATATTTATTTTCTACTAAAGTTTGCCAATAAGCAGATCATAACAAGCATTTATTTGTTAATCCTTGACAGATTATAATATCGGTTGTGCCACTTCCATAGAAAATTATCCAAGATGTTAAGGAGGTAACCCGATTGTGGCTACTTATTGTGGCTACTTAGGTATTTACTTTATTTAGTACTCATCCGCATTTATTCACGAATTGTAGCGCTTTCTATATATAGGAATAGCAACTCTATAGTAGCTGAAAAATAATCCAACGTGGCCGACTTTAAGTCAACAGACTGGGTAAACAAATTATGCTAAGTGGGGCTTTAAACCATTCATGTTCAGTGTTACCAGACGCGGCACAGCGAATATTACGTTGCTTTCTGTATTGTAGCATTGCGTTGTTAGTCACTCGCAGTGTGCGGTTCCTCAACGAACCGAGCAAATTCCGTTAGACAGCTCAGTGGTTCATGTACGCCGCCTAATCCCGTAGAGTCCTGGCTCAAATTTTAATGCCTACTCGAGTTTGGCACACGCGTCACAATGGACAAATTAATTCAGGCACAAAGTGTTATGTGGCGTTCACGTTATAACGATCCCGCTGTTTTGAACTTTTGACCCCCTGTAGTCGCGACCCTACCGTATAGACAGTCAGTGTGACATCCATACTGTAAATCAATTGCCGAGGGTGTACGATACACCGCTAGCTACTGCAATTTTTGTTTACAGTGTCGTACAGAGCCTTAGCTACCAATTTGGCGCGAATTAACTGTAACAAACACTGTATGTAGATAATGCGGTTTATTAGTGAACTGAGTTGCGTATTTTTTCTAAAACATCGATATTTGTATCTAGGCCATATGAAAGCTGGTGAAATCATGGAATAGTTCACACTGTCCATAAAACTGCAAGCAGACACGGTGTGCTTGACACTGTCGAGAAGTGGTAATACGCGTAACGAGCTACCTTTGAAAAAATTTATTAATAACATTGGTGTGTCTAAGACACCCCGTTGTCAACAGTGTGCGTGACACTAAGTGGCGTACATAGGTTCCAAACGTTTGGGACATTAAAACGTGACGCCGGATTAAAGAAGGCGATTTGTTCTCGAACAACACTCGTATAATATATGATATCATGGATATATATTGGTGAGCTCATTGCGTGAGTAATTACTAACCTGACTTGACTACGACGTAGCTATAAAACTGACCCAAATTAACACAGATATTACTTCCTTCTCAGATAAGAAATTTTTGGCAATGAGAAATCAGATATCTTTTTAATTAGTTGCATTTATCGGCAATACTTACCCTAGCTACGTTTTTTATTAGCATTGGTTTCATATCTTGTGGTGTTTAGAGTAGGAATTTGAGCAATGATAAATTAGAGATCTTTTTAATTAGTTGTATTTATCGGCAATGTTTATGCTAACTGCGATTTTATTACATTAGTTTCATATCTCGCGATTTCGAATGTAAGCATCTTATCAATGATAAATTAGATATCTTTTTAATTATAGTTGGATTTATCGGCAATTATTTATGCTAGCCACGTTTTTACTAGCATTGGTTTCACTTCTCATGTAAGCGTTTTGGCAATGTTAAATTCGATAGCTTTTTATTTATTCTCAATACTTATGCTAGGTATGTTTTTGTTAGCATTGGTTTCATATCTTACGCTGTTGAATGTAAACATTTTGGCAATGATAAATTCGATATTTTTCTTACAAATTAGTTGGGTCTATTGGCAATACTTATTCTAGCTACCTTTTTATTAGCATTGGTTTTATATTTCATGATGTTAAATGTAAGCATTTTGACTATGATAAGTTCCATATTTTTTTAGAAATTAGTTTGATCTTTCGGCAATACTTATTCTAGCTACCTTTTTATTAGCATTGCTTTCGTATCTCGTGATGTTGAATGTAGGCATTTCGCCAATAATGATTTAGATATCTTTTTAATTAGTTGCATTTATTGGCAATATTTGTGCTGGCTGCGATTTTACTAGGATTGGTTTCGTACATCATGATTTTGAATGTAGGCATTTCGGCAATGGTAATTTAGATATCTTTTTAATTAGTTGGATTTATTGGCAATATTTATGCTAGCTGCAATTTTATTAGCATTGGTTTCATATCTCATGATGTAGAATATAAGTATTTTGGCAATGATAGATTCGATATTTTTCTTACAAATTAGTTGGGTCTATCGGCAATACTTATTCTAGCTACCTTTATATTATCATTGATTTTATACCTTATGATGTTGAATGCAAGCATTTTGTCATTGTTAAATCAGACATATTAATTAGTTGGATTTATCGGCAAAACTTAACCTAGCTACGAGTTTATTAGCTTTAGTTTCATATCTCATGATGTTGAATGTAAACATTTTGGAGTAATAAAGATGTAAGATTAAAGTAAATATTTAAGGTTTGTGAAATTATAATGCATGAGTGTGAGGGGAAGCTTTTTCCTATAACGTACACACTACCCCTCACAATCGTCCAAACGTACTGGATCTGTCGTACCTCTAATCGCCAACTTTGAGACAGCTTTACACGCTAAAATTATTTTCCGGCGTGGTGTTACGTTGTCGGGGTCAATCGTATGTATTTTATCGGCAGCGCGATAGTAAATTTGGTTCCCGGTGCATTTTGTTTTATATTTATCGGAATTGGTTTTATTCTATATGTATGGTTCGCAAGTGTAACCATCTCATTGTCGGTGCGCACATGAAGCGCTCAAATTGAGTTGTGATCTTTAACGGCAGATTCGGGCAATTTTTCGACGGCGGTCGCACCTTTTCGCCCGTGTTCTTCCTCTGACCGCTACTTCACTGCTACCACTGTTTGTTTCTCTGTCTATCGACGCTATTTGCGATGTTTCGTCGCCTTTTCACTATACTTTAATTGTGTTGCTGGGACAACACTGCTAACTTTCGGTTAGATTATTGACTAGCGTTTTGTTCGCTCCGCTCGCACTCTCATAGTCCCACTCTCGCCGCAGTTGTTGGCGATATATTTTACTAACCAGTAGAGCCTATTAATTACCTTTACTTAGGCAGCATTTTAGTGTATCGGAAATCTTCTGCCTTTTGTGTTACCTTATGAATTTTTTGCGCTACCTGTAATTTTCGTTATAGCAAGTTCTAAGGTTACAAATATTACTTTTCCAAACATTATTTTGCTCGATGTGCCCTATTCGGCTAAAGAACGCGTTGAGTGGAGTATATTTCTATGGCTTACTTTAATTTGGCGTTTGGCGATTAGATATTCATGACCCGTTGTGTCAAGGGGTGTGTAACGACAATTATAGGCATGATCTACTAATTGCCAAGGCTTTTAATCGCGTGTTGTTCAGTTTATCGTAATCGACGTTAATATTAATATCATATATTCGCTGTTGGTATTTGTATAATTTGGGTGATTTGTACTTGCTGATCCGAAAACCCGTTGCGCAATGAGTATTGCTAGCTTTTGAACAAATAACATTGTTTTTGGTTCTCGCTGTCACAGCGCACCAATTGTAACAGTCTGGAGCCTTGCGGCTCGGTCCCACGCAAATATTTATCGGTAAACTTGAATTGGTACCTTCGTTTTTTTCTGACTTTTGTGCTTCCTTAAGTTTCAAAGTAGTATTTCTTTCGTGAGTTTCATTTTCTGATGTCTTTTACTTTAACTTATGTTACAAATTTATCGCATTTTTTGGATACAATTTTCGGCTCAGATTTGCCGGTGTTTTCAACTTCTATCTGGTTGTTGACCTGTCGCCGCTAAATTACCTCGTAAAACTTTTCTCGCGACTTCATATCACCGAAACTTTAGCTTATCTTTCACCATAAAATACTTCGGTAATTGTTATATTACCTATCATGTACTACGGCGAGTTTTTGCCATCGGTGATGGTTTAAAGTTTTGCTTCTTCTTAACCTATTGGTTCAGTTACTATCAGTTTGACCTTGCGGATTGCAATTTCGGCTGTTTGCATGTTGGTGATTGGTTTAGCGTGTAATCGCAGCGTGAATGCGCTCAGCATAAAACAGACACTGTATTTTACTCTAGGGCTCAGTACTGCATTTAAAATTAGACTTCTATTGCGTCGAGCGTGCAGTTTCTTTTCGTTTTTCTACCATTATAACTCAGTGATCAATTTCGGCATACATTGGTGAATTCATTTGTCGCGCTTGGGCTTTCTATAGTCGGAAATATTGGGTGTGCTTTATAATCAATTGCCCTGCGCTCTTATTTTAGGCTTCTCTCTTGATTCGCCTTTCATGTGGTTTGACCTTTCCGATGAAAGAAAAAATTGAAGGGCTCACTAACCTCCTTTAAATCAATTTTTACAGTAGTCTATGCCGTGCTGAGCTCCTCGCTTCCCATCTACTGGGTCGTAAGATTGTAGTGTTTTGGCAAAGCTTGCATTGATTTTTTCTTTTATTTCCTCATTTGGACAGGTCCGACTACCGACTCTTCATTGTGCCGAGATTTAGTACATTTTTGTTCTCAAAACAAAATACGCCAAACAGTCTGCAGCAAGGAGTTCATTTTTCATTCTGTTCAGACGTATTACAGTTCGTAATGTATCGATGCTAACAATCGAAATTTGTAACTTCAATATTTATCGCTTATGCCTCTACGGTGTATAGGACACTCTCGGGTTAGTCAAGACATTAGTGCTGCACGGAATATAAGACTAAACCAGGCGACCGTAAAGCAAAAATTTTATAATTTCGAAAATCGTACAACTTTGAGCCCAGTAATGTTGTTTTATGCAAATAAAGCGCGTATTTGCGTACCGTAGCAATCACCGTATAAATTTTGTAATCATTCTCGTTGTATGGCGAAATCTTGTTCAGTACTTTGTCCGAAGCCCAATAAAATATTTTATTGATAGCCTTTTTGTGTTTAGTGTACAGGTTGTTTTACTAAAGTTAGTCGAGAGAACCAGTGCTAGTTTAACTCAGTAGCGTAACCGAAACCGGTCTGTTGCAGAGCTCTTCGCGCATCGCCGGCTTAGCCTGTTTAAATGTCGGGCGAGGGTGTTAGCACTTACTAACTGAAACAATAATTTCTTTCGCCCTAGGGACACCGGCATCTGCACACCGGGCAGGTATTGTGTTCCGCCTCCCTTCAATGTCCATGAGCCTATCTTCGCAACTCAAACTATTGCCAAAGGTTGCCTGCGTATTGTCATGCTACAATAGTTATAGAGCGAGCCTCGACAATTTTACACTCTTAACATACCCGCTAACCTCTTGCCCTCGTACCGGGTTCGTTTTCCGTTTGGGCTGAACCGGCCTAGAGTCCTGAAGAAAGTACTGTCTTGGGGGCAACTTCGGCAACAACAGCAAATTATTTTGCATTCTTGTCGCTCAAGTAAAGTTATCACACCAACTGATTAATTCGTAAAATCGGATAAGACAGCTGAATCAATATAATACCAAATACTTCTCAACTTTCTCAAATTTCACGACACACCTGTAACATAATGTGGTGGAGAAAGCCGGCCGCCCTTTTGTTTATATAACTTCCGTAGCCATGACGGACTTTTTCTTCACTTTATCCCTAGCGTTAGGTGGGTGTGCGACGGTTTCCCATTTCCCCTTCACTGGCGAACGAGCCACCACACCCGGGCGAACCCATATCATCCACAAGACAACGTTGGGTGTTTTCTGCACGAAGGCTTTACACTTGAACACTAGGGTCAGAGGCGGCAACTCCTTTATGCACCGAGCCCACCTGTGGGGGCTTAATAATTTATAGGGGTGTGGACTTCCCGCAGGTAAAAGCTCGCAGCCCACGTACCCCGTCACATACGTTAAAAGAAGCTAGTTTTAAGCTTTATGAAATAATTATTATGTATATAATTTAAACCGGCGCAACAGTGGCGGGAATTTATATATTAGTCGCAATGAACTGGATCGTAACTATTCGCATATGCAGTCTGTATTAGCAAATATACTAGCAAATTCATTATTTGTCATTATAATTATAATATTTAATCATTATTTGCAAATATATTGGTAATATTAATATTACACACGGCTAATCCTAAAGCCTAAAACCGAGCGATGACGAACTTCAAACTCCCTAAAATACTAAAGTCTCTGATTCAATTACTTTTTATTTGCATCTTAAAATAAAGTAGCCGGAGAATACGCAAATTTTCTTCCCGAAATTGCACCTCGTCTCGAGATCCTAGAAATCGTGACCTAACATTTGGTGCCAACTACGGCGTTTCTATTTTGATTAAATTCTAGTATAGTTTCATTTTTTGCAATGCAAATTAAACTTTAACTATAAAACAATCATTTTCCGCATTTGTGATTCAGTTGTATTTGGTATCGGCATACTATTGCGCTTTCCAATCACAAGATCGACTCTGCGACTGAAATGTCATTAGTTAATTGCAGTTACCCTGTTTGTCACTATAGTTACTTATAAACTGCAATGGAAAGCTATATTTTTCGTCATTGTTGCGCTGCATTTAATGGTTATGTCCTCAATGACGTATCCTCACGTATTTTCGTTATAGCATAAACCACTTGCTAATCTTTATTGCTCTTTCAGCGTGCATTATTGCGCAATGTTTCCTAGTGTAGACGACACCTGTAACAATATGTCCTGTTTGTCAGAGGTATTCATGAAAAAATTTAAAGAGGGAGAAATTATATATGCCGATATCAATGACCACACATACTCGTAGAGGGTTTTCATCTTGAGGCATCGGAGCACCCATCCATCGGCGCGAAATACCTATTCTTTTTCTGACATAAATACATTCAATATAATTTTAGGTCAATGGTTCGCCTAGGTCCATTTGACTGTATTACATATAAATAACTTGGACCTTCATACTCATGGGCAAGCGTTCTTATGGCAACCGTTCTTTTTATACTGAATTAATAACACGCTTTTTAATTTGTTCAGCCTACCGGAAACCCATATAGGAAATTCTAGATGAAATGTACGCAATATATAACCAAGCAAACTGAACACAGACTGTATTCTCGAAGTCGCGTTCACTGATACTAAACCCAAATAAAACATTTTAAAAGACATAAAATACCTGTGCTGGACTCTAGATAACCGAACCATCGTATTCAGCTTACCGAAAAACCTATATAGACAATTCTTGAAGACCTGTACGTACTATGCAATCAAACTTGGTTACCTAAATAGTGATATAACTTTCCAATGATTTAATATTCAAAAATCACACCAGCCTGAACATTTCTAAATTTTATATATTTTTCGAAAATGAGCTGGATACACCAATTTAGTCGGGTACAGTAGTTTCCCGTATACGTTAGGTAAAGTGATGTTACTAAAAGCGAAGGTTACAAAAATAAGAATCCTGAAGTGTAATACTATAAAACTCCCTAGTTAAATCTTCTATTAGTTTTCGAAAAACCGCAACGAATTATAAATGCGGACAAATAATTTACTACGACTATAGTAAATTATTTCTTGAGTCATTTTTAGTTAGAAAAATATATTTTATTGCCATGGTGCATCGCATTCTGATGAGCTGATCAAATACATAAATTTCGTGTATATTTGTTTTAAAATAACCATGCAGATGCAACGTTTTTTAATGTATCAGTAACAGCATGCGAAACCAACTGGCTTACTATGTGCAACATAATAAGTGGTGCGCATTGTATCGGTGTCTATGTTTAGTCTGAAGCCATGTCAATCATCTAACGAACTGAGCAAAGTATTCCATTTAAGTATATACATACAATCATTTGTTGCGGGTAAAATCGTTGCTTCGATATTGCTGGACGCTGTCAAGAGTGTTTATTGGGAACTGTGGCTTTTTACAACTATGTATTGTGTGATGAAGTTGTTACTTTTTGTGTCATTTCTTCCACTTTTGATCGCTGACTCAATTGCAACTTTTGCTTAGGATTTATCTTCAGCAGGATAATTTTATTGTAATTGTAAACTTTGTTTTGGCCTGCCGCTCAACACTCCAACTGTTGTGCGTTATTGTATAAAGCATAGATGCCCATGTGGTGTGCCCGTTTAAGGGTCAAGCACCGTTTGCGTCCGCGCCCCTATGCGCTCAAGGCTTGCGTGACACTAAATGTTTATTGTCCAAAGGTTGAAAAATTTAAATTTTAATGGAAAATTGGAGAAAATTGCGAAATAATTGGGGAGCCAGATGCAAATTTTCTCCTACGGACCTGCTAAGCCTTTCCCCATCGCCTGACTATCTACCCGTCAAGCAAATGGAACTTTGATACATAATGTAAAAAAATTGGAATATATGACTAAAGCTGTACAGTTAACAAATCCGTCCTGCTCGATGGCAAAATACAATAACTAAAACAGCCAGAACGATGTTCTCATGCACGAGTCCGACCTTTCTAAACAACGCATCGGCGGTTCAAGAATTATAATCGCTGGCGCGTTTATACACTGCATTATATAATGAATAAATCAGCTACGATGCTAAACGCATGTAAGAATGAAACATTGGATCATGGCAAGACCCCCTAGCGTACAATGTCAAGTATTTCTACCCAGGGTGATCTCTTAAAGTTTTGTCCCTCTAAGCCTAAGCCTGAGTATTAGCCTAAAGTTTACCCTAACCCTAAAATCTAACGCTATACCTATGTCTAAGCATTAGCTTAGAGTAGGATCGCAATTTAATAAAATTGTGTCTCATGGTACTCATGTCATGTCCACTCCTAATAGGCGCAGATTCTGGTGGAACGGAGTGATACGGCCAAAACCCTAGGCATACGTACCCTATTGCCAAAATCTCAGCTGAAATATTCCTCCAGACATCTCGCACCCTCCCCTACCTCCAAGATTCTCGCACTCCTAAGTTTCCGAAGAAATCTGCGCCGATTATTCCAAAAATTTTGGTTGCAAATCTTTAACGTAGACAACACAGTATGAAACGACTGCCTTAAATCGCGCCTTCGTAAGCAGGTTTCCCGTTGGTTTAATGGATATAAGAAAAAGCCATAAATTTTAGGCTCTGATCGGGTAATTTATGATCAGCTCGGATCGGAGAAACTTTCTGATTTATAAAAAAACTTTCACAGTATACCTAAACCAGTAAATTTCAAGAAAGGCAGACCATTTTAACAAAGTAATATTTCAACGTTGCCCATAAGTGTTAGGACTTTGAAATTTATAGAACTGTGCTTATGAATCTATTCATAGATGAGGTCATTCTCAGTAAATAGATATGCATTAATTTGTAATTTGCGAGCATGTCGACGCTACTGAGGTCGTCTTTGAATCATAGGTGTCGATGTATGTATGTTTAGCTGCTTAAATGGCTGTCGTAGTAAATGTAAGAATGGTTCGGAATGTTTTGGATAATTCAAATTCGGCCACCCGGCGCTTTCAGTAATTCGGTCCTGGACCGGCCCGTTTGTAATCGCGTGGCAACTCTATCGACGCAATCCGTGGGCCGGGTTGCACTGGTCAAGGCAGGAGCACAGACAAAAATTATCGACTCTATATCGTATCAACTCGTTTGGCTGCAAATATTTTAGAAGCTTCGTGAAATTTCTAGAAGTAACTAGACATCAAGATCGAAGCGTACTTCTAACCAAAATAGGGCGAACTTAACCACCCAAACCATGACTTGTCTCTTACTAGCGCTAAAATTACAACTTGCTCACTTCAGGTCCTTCCGATAGTAACGAACCATGTCTTTCGAATTCCACAAAGGCCACATGATCCAAAAGTTTCTTCGAATTGCGTAGCCATATTTGCAGAATCATCGGGCTACCCCTCCCCTCCTCCCCAGACCATGTGTACTTAAACCTTGTGTACTCCTGTGAGGCTTCAAAAATCCACCAATCGCCCAATCCGTCAAAGGTTGTATTTGATTCGACCTTTAGCCACGTCTTAGCAGTTTGTACTGCTCGCTCATTAGGTTCACGACAAACGGTATAGTGGAACAAATCTTCAAGTGAAAAATGTTTTGTTATAAGATTTTTTCATCTCCCTTTAGCTGGAAATTTTTGAATCGATATAATCGCCTAAACTACGATCACTGTAACGACCCAGTTCTATGATGATAACGCTTATTATGGCTTTAAAACTTCAACTAATCTAAATTTTTCGTATATCTCAGTTTCTTTTTCATATTGTATCAGAAGTTTATTTAAACTTATTTTCATAGCACATTTGCAAATATATAATCGCATAAAACTGAAGTACGGTTTTAAAGAGGTTGCTGAACAGTATCCACGATCACACGCTATAGCAAGATAGTTCGAGTGATATATTCAAAGCCTTAAGCCGTATAGTTAAGCAGATGCCATGTGTCAGGCTACCATGTTCTATGCCCTGAAGCATCACACTAGCTTCAAATGCATGAGAAGACATTATTGCACAGTGTTATATCATAGTTTAGGATTCCGGAAAATAGCAACTGAGTAGCGCATTGGTTAGAACATATGACCAGTAAAAACCTACTGTAATGAATCGCAACCATACTTTTTCAATATTTTATAATGTTCTGAACTTTCATATTGACATTTAGACTTGTCTCCTGTCATTTCCTGCCTTTTATGATAGAACATAAGTTTAGATATCTAGCAATGTTTCGCGGCATTTGCGTGCTGAATGCGAACCTCATGTTGCAAATGGCGCTCAATTTGCCCAAATTGTATCCTACACATGCGTCTCATTCGTGCAAATTTGTCAGACACCCAGCAGCTGAATTCAGCATATGTGTTTGTAAAGCGTTCTTATTGTGCTTTTTTACGCAGCAAACCTTGTTTTAAAGTTTTAAACTTTTACAGCATACTAAACGTAATAAAATCTCCTAATGGAAGTAGCATTTTACACAGAGTAGTTTATTCTGAAAATATAACAAACTTCAACATTGCCTAGCCTTATTTTTAATTTCCCTATACCCATATTTCTGACATTATTAACTTTTTATAAAAAATATGATGCTTATACTTAATGGGCTGTAGACCCTACAAGATGATGCAAATAGGCGAGCGCCCTTGTTATTAAAGAACATTTCAGCAACGCGTCTCAGCAACCGGCAACGTCACGTAAAACTTAATGGTCTCAAGCGGTTCAATCCAATGTCAACACTCAAATGTGTTCTACTTATTGCTATGATATCAAGTTGATTTTTGGAACTTTCCTTTTAAGCATGCAGCATTGTGGTACTATAAAAGTTAAAAATTCGAATGAAATGAACACCTTTAATTGCAAAGTATAAACGTGATCATAATCGGAACATATCTTACTAGGTCAATAAAAATTATGTAATATTGCCATGAGGAGAAATATATGAAAAAATTGGTGGTGGGTCAACCCATGATTGCTCAGCGACCATTATCACCGCGAGAAAGCGGCATTTGTAGTTATAGATACGTGCGAACTAATAAACTCAGCATTTTTGTAGCCTAGAAAACTTTTAGATTCGTAGATTTAGCAAGTTACAGCATTAGATTGAAATCCACAAAAACATGCATAAAGGCGTGTCCTAGGGCTGGTTTATAATGCCAAAAAGGGTATATTGGCCACAAATACATTCAAGTGAATTATTTCATCGTTTTCAGCATCCTACAAAACCTTTTTAACCACAAATGCAACAAGTTATAACATTGCGTTGAATAATACATTGATAGCGGAGAGGCCCATGCGATATACTACTATTTCCAAAAGCCTAAATCGGTCACAGATGCACTCAAACAAAGAAATCGTTTATGGTTTTGAACGTTCTCGGAAACCTTTGTAATAACAGATGCAAAACAAATAAGATTTTACATTGAAAATGACGAAATCATGCATAGTTCTTTTGTTGGAGCAGGGTCGCCGTAGATGCAGTACCATTCCAAGAGGAGAGCACCGGTCAAACTCACAGATACGTTCAAGTAGACCAGATCATTGTTTTCAGCGGCTCCGAAAACCTTTATAGTCACCATATAATTCTTATTAAATATCGTCTTAAAAATACGACATGTAAAGCTTTTAAATGGATCCTTTTGGTACGTCATTTTATGCGCCTATGTCCAAAAAGTGATATCAAAGCTGTAGATCTTGTCCTGATAAGCCAAGATAACCCAAGCCTGGTAAGAGAGTTCCAAGATATAAGATATGCCACATGGTTTTATACGAGGCCCTCCTTATGAAATATACCTAAAACGAATGTTCTCTCGGTCTTTTTTGATGGCTACCATATTCCACGTGTGAGTTTTCATAGATGTAACCTATATAGAGCGACGGGCCAGATTATAACCTATCAGGGACGGACAGACGAATAGGCACGGTAAAATTTATCATCATATAAACAAAATGCTTGCTCGCTTCGCTTCCTGCACAACTATCTATCAGTTTATTTTGTTTTTATTTGCTAAGTTAAATTAATACTTGATTTAAAACATTAAAGTCTTAAAAACTTTTAAGGTTAAAAATAATTATACATTGAAAATGATTTTGAATTATACATTGAAAATGACTCAAAACCACCCCACTGGCGCTAGTCTGTTTTCAAATCTAGGACCCAATCCCAAAACTGTAGAAGCTTATAGTACAGGTGCGCCCCAGCAACCAATATCTGAACGTTCCCTCCCCCAACGAGCCCAACCATATCAACGGTGCATAACTAATAAGAGAAGCACCTGCTATGATAACGCTGCTAACGTTCATCCATGCGCTAACAGCAACATAATATCAGTTATAAAAGTTTATAAACCTGGACTGTTTAGAATAGTTGCAGGCTGATAAGATATACTACTGACAGTAGAATTTGGTTAGTTATTTTAATTTTTCAAATAAACCTCGCCACCAATTTCATTCTTGTCAATACCAATGCATACTCCGATAGCTATTTAAAAAAATGCTTAGTTGACCAACGACTGCTATTCTCAGCAATTTTAATTGAGCATAGCTAGAATTATTTTTTCATTTTAAGCGCGACATTCCTCACGAAACAAATATTTCATTCAATGTAGCATTTTAAAAGTCTTCAACAAACTGGTTAATAGTTTAATTTTACACCAAACTAATAATTTGTCATGTTAATAAGAATTACATATAACCTGATTTCTTGAAGGCATGATGCTTGTATTTAGTAATGTACTAAATACTTTGCCAAATAAGCACACATATGTAAATAGACCTGATATTACTAGTCAGCTTCCCTCACACTCTCAGCCATGATGATGTCCGCAGGCCTCTTGACTACAGGGAAAGCAAAGTATTTACTTTTCGTTTGTCATGGAATTTCTTAATGCTTCTTATGAACACAGTTCTAATCTAACTCTTCGTCAGTGGTGTTCTTAAGTAATAAGCATAAACTTTTATGGATAGGGTCTTATCATCATTACGTCAACTATGTTTTACTCAGTGATCCTACCAACCATCATATAATATAAAAATCCAATATTAAATACTAAACCCTTCGTTTAGCAAATTGCCAACTACTGTAAAGATTGAACTTTAATGATATTTGCAAAAATTCTGGGTTCGCGAACCAATTTATAGATGATGTCATAAAGAACTAGAACCTAGGTATATCTGATTTAGCTTTTAGTGTTAGCGAACAAAATCATCTTAATTGGAATTTGACAAATTATAGTAATCACAGAATTCCATAATCTGTTTAGAATTTTCAAAAATTAGAGAAAATTTCTTGAATTCAACAGGAGAGAACACAGTGTTCATTAAGAAATCTTAGTAAATTTTGAACAGCGTTCAGTAACAGTTTTTAAAATGAAAAGGTGGAAAAATAGAATGATTGACGAGACCACGTTTAGTTGATTGACGTTTTATAGTTATCAGTCTCCCGTAGTGAATTATTGTCATCCACTACGTCAATTCCAAGCAACCAATAAAAGTTTGATGACATTTAACTAAATCTCTAGCTATATCATCCTTTTGCACAAACATGAAACTCATTCAATCTACATGCAAATATTGCGAATATTTACAACTAATTTTATATTTATTTTTGATACTTAGTATATAATGATTTAATGAGCAGTAAGCTCAAAGGATATATTGTAAATATTGATTAAATTGATCAAGTTTTATTACAGATCAATTATAATTACAAAATCTCATTTTGTGTTTAGAATTATTTATATTATATTTTTATTATGTTTACATGTTTGATTAATTTCTCAGAAATAGAATTGGTTTCGATGGCACGTTGACGGTCAAACTTGAAGCTATACTCTCTTGTGGAACATTGCTGATCGTTTCTTGTTCAGAAGAATACGAAAACCATCTAAAAATAATTAAAAAAGATCCTGATTTTTGGTTTAACACTTTAGCAGACAATGGACAGGCTCTATCCAACCCAGTAGCTGCCGCCGGACAAACGAAAAGACTCAGCTCTACTGGTCTAGCTTGAGTCTTCCTGTTGCGATGTGAAGAATTGTCACATTCATTTCGAAATTCATATAAGCATATTCGAGCCTCTTTAAATTCTTTCAGCCCAACCTGTTTAGTTGCTCATATTGTAGACCTGTTTCCATCCCTTTTTGCAATTACGTAGCCATAGAAGGGTTAAATGCTTCTTAACCAATAAGATATCTGGGAAGACTGGTGCTTAGTGAGGTTTTGTTTCGATATGTTTTAAAAATACTAGAGTGGTCATTCCCCTCCAAATCTTCAGTCTTTGAACATGGAAATCAATCTCAGACCGTTTACTCCACAAGTTCTACTCAGCGGCCTAATGTATCACTCCCTTACATCCAACAAACATGGCAAATCGTTTATAGCTCCTCCAACAAACACTGCCCTTTATCGTAATGGTAAATAGCATAGTTAAAGTTTCAAAATAAATTTGGCTTTTGACTCTTTTTCTTTGCTCAGCTCTTTCTGATAAAAGTTACGTTTTGAGTTTGATTTCTGAGTAAAACATTGTAATATAAAATTTTTTAATGCAAAATTAGCATCGTTATTTCACTATAACTTTAAAAATAAACTATGAATGTTCAGGTACTTTCAGCTCAATAGAATCCAAATTTAATTCGGTATTATTTACAGCATTAGACGTCGCATTACTGCTACATCTTAACACTAAATGAATTGACGTCTGTTAGAATTTATAGAATTTCATGCCTTAATTAGTCCACGTCGGCTCGCATGGGCATAAGTTTATAAATTTGTTGTTGTAACAAAAAATTATACAACGGTTAAATCTTTAAACACTCATGGCCAAGTTTTGTAACAAAAATATATAAAATTGGATTTCATTTTCATGTTAACTACCTTTGCAGTAAGAAATATGCAATTTGAAATTATTAAATCGATAATAATATAACTTTTTATTTAGTTCTTTAAGCATTTTTAGACAATTTTAGCACTCCAAATTTATTTAATTGGATTTTATTTTTACATTTAACATCTTCTGTAAAGAAAGATTAGAATATGTTAAATAAAGCAGTGATTAATTTAACTTTTTCCTGTACATGGCTAGGTTTGCATAAAAAATTTACCGCTTAAGTCTGCAAATAATTGTGAGATATTCATATTACAAATAAATTGTATTAAAGCATTGCTTGCACTTTAGTTGCTATTATGTCTAAAGGCTAGTTTGTACAAAAATAATGAGAAGGCCCTGTTGTTAAAACATTAGGCGAATCTGAACGCGGCGGAACATATGTTGCTCTCATCATTACAATTTTTGGAGTCTCAAAGAAAATATTAGAAATTTATGTATTTATGATTTCAGTTGATTAATTACACATATATTATGCAATATGTAGTATGTTCTCTGAAGTGTGATTCAGAATTTATCGACAAAACCTTCATGCATAAATTAATTTTCATGTGGAATGACGAACTATTTTTTACTTCCCTGATTCAAGTCTGAATAGATTTTTTTAGCCAGTAAACTAGCCATTGAGCTACCTCTGACGGTGTTGCTCGGTTCGGTCCCGTAAAATAATCCTAGCTTATTGCCAATGGAGCAAACATTTCAAGCTGAGTTAATTTGTCCTTGCCCCGCGTCCTGCAAAGTATGTTACCCATCAAAGAATACGATTGTGTTTTTATATCGAATTTCGAAACCTCAAAATGACACCAAAATTTATAATGGTAGTAAAATTTCTTGTATTCAATCTTTAAAGGTGTATAATCCTATACGCGTGTCCCTCATGAAATTTTGTTTCCAATGCTAAAGTAATTTCAACAGGCAATTTCAAAACTAAACAGTTCCAAAACTATTGGTGCTAGCTTGAGCAGAACTTCTGTCCCAAGCTGTTTTTCTCAATCATTAACCGAGGCATTAAGGCTATCCAAATAAGCCCCATTCAATGAGCTAAACTATAAATTAACATGATTGGTTGCTAGAATAATGATATAACACAAAATGTAGGAGATGTGATGCGATTGAATATTCTTGCACTGTGTCTATTCTGCTGGTGAAATCACTGGAACAACTGGACTAGCATGGCAGTTCAACTAAATTGATCTAGCGTGAAATTTAAGTAACTCAAAAAATAAAATTTATTTTTTAAATACTTTAGTTTGTCTGGTAGTTAAATTAATTTCAAAACTACGTTCAGTTAAACCATTAAAACAAGTTTAAATTTAAAATTTAAATTTACCTTCACGAGCTAAATTTTCTTCAGTGTGAGAGTTAACTAAATCAGAAGCACGTCAATCAAAGACTGGATCCATCGTTCATAAACACCTTTCTTTAACTTCAGAAATTGGTCAGCATTTTTATATATAAATTATAACGAAATATTCTTATCTCATTTTCTCTCCACGTCAAAAATTACAGGGTCAAATCTTGGAAGGGGTGTCCACCACATGTACACGCCCTGGTTGACATGTTGGGACAATGTTCAAAAAGGCGTATTGATTTTATAATTCTATTTGGAAAAATACGTTGTTTTAGCTTGGAAAACTTACCTATACACTAAGAAACAATATTAAATAAGCTGACCTTTCATAATTCATGTGCTAAAATTTAGACAATGACACTTTTATCGCCTCTTATAACCTAAAATAGGCCAAGCCATATATAGCTATTTTTCTAATATATATAGCAGAAAAAGTTCCTCCTTATTTCTCGAACTAAAATGCACATTGTTTTCCTGGTTTTATAAATATTCTAGTCAGATCATGCCAAGTTACAACGCATTTAAATAGATATATGAGCTGGAAATAACAGTTTGAGTGTTGAAAATCGCATTAAACTTTTCATTTTAATAATATATAGATATTATCTAATTTATTTCTTCATTTACGCCTTATATTAAAGTAGACACATATATCTGTGAAGTAGTATTTTTGAATTTTTATATCTATATCATTTTAAACAAGCGCACACTATGTTGTCAAATGGTTTTATACAATGTTATGGTTAGAGTTTATCGCATATGTGGGTTAAATTCATCTCCTATCTGTATTTTTTAAATCTTATGAAGATCAAAGCAATTACAAACATTATTATTAATATGTTACATAGTCTGTTTGATACGGAATACTGTGAGCTGATTTTTAATTAGTTTTTCCTTCTTTTGAAACCAATCAAATTCGAACAATCGCTAGATATCGTGTTTGGGATTTGCAAATGCTTGGTTTGGCAATATTACCATTTCCTTTTAGGTACGATTCTTGGTTTGAAGAGCTTCGCTGATTATAATAAAGGTTTCACAGTCCGGCTTTGAGAGCCTGCTCTTAGCTGAAAAAATGATGATAATTTTAAATCATTAATTAAAGGTTTATTTTTAGGATTCGGTTACAAAGTAAAGGACAATTTCAAACGGGATGTTTGCATGACGCACTGTAACAAAACTGTTTCTGCAATTATATCGTGTATGGGACTTAGCCGGCTGTGCTTGGCACAGAAAAGCTATGTCCAAACTCTTGTCGGTTAGCTAGCCAGTTGGTCCTTTATAAACGGTATACCGTAATTATCGTTTAGCATATCAAGATTACTATTTTTGTGGTTTCTATTTTAACTTGATAATTAAAATTTCGGAATGACAGATTAATTATAATTTCTCCAAGGCTATGGTTGAGCAAACTTTAGTTGTTTGAAGAACGCTTTTTCTCGAAAAAATTCTATTAATGCAGCTGTAATGTCGTAATAAAGTTTAAGCTTCATGTAGTCTGACGAGATGCAAAAACAATATTACAGCATGAGTTTTGTGATATACGCATTAACAAATATGATTCCGTATCGATGACAAATATCCTAAAGATCTTCATTAACTATAAAATTTTCGACAACAAAGACAGCGAATACTTGACGATATTTCCACATTTAAGTCATTTACTGTTACCCATGAATACGAAACTGGGAGATTTAACGACGCAAAACCCCGAGATAATATACAAGATTTTATACAAGTTTAACACAACGGCATTCAATATTAAACATATTTCCACTAGTAACCACATCACCGCTTAATACAAAAACTAGTAGGTTTAACGGCTCCAAGACACCCTTACTAATGCAGCGTTCAAGTTATAATGTCCCCGCTGTTTGGACCTTTTGTACACCTGTAGTCGTGACCCTACCGTATAGACAGTCAGGATCACATCCATACAGTAAACCAATTTACGATGGTGTACGGTACACTCCTAGCTACCATGTTTTTTGTTTACGGTGTTGTACACACCCTAAGTAATAATTTCGCGCGTATTAGCAGAAGCAGTTATCTTAGCTAATGCGATATACTACTCAGCTATGCTATGTTGATTTTTATAAACCTCAGTAATGGTATCTAGACTATATTAATGTTTACAAGATAGACCGTAGACCGTCAAACACTACAAAGAAGAGCCTGTGTCCAGACACCGTCGAAAAGTAGCTATACCTCTAGCTAGCTACACTTGAAAAAAATTATTAAAAACCTGGGCGTGTCTAAGACACACTGTTACCGACAGTGTGCCTGACACTTAGTGTGGTACGTGGTTCCAAATATGGAGGACATTATAACGTGAACGCCACATAAACGATGTTTCCACTTTAAACGCTTTATTATGAGCAGGAAATCCATAGTGTTTAATGGAGAAAAGATACTCTATTTTAAACTATATTTGTTTCCATCCATAAACCCTTTACGCAACAATTCGAAAACTTAGAGGCTTAAAGCGCAAGGACACCTAATGCTGGACGATATTTCCATCTTTAATCCATTTCTGTACCCATGAATAAAAACTGGTATGTTAAACGCCACGAAGACACCTAATATTAGACGATATTTGTTTCTGCTCTTAATTTACCCAAGAATACGAAAACCAGAAGGTTTAATGGCTCAAAGATACTTCATATTAAAATGAATATATTTCGACCCGTTACCTATGAATTCGAAAAATGTAGTTTATCAGCATGAATAAACTCAATACCAAACGATATTTCCACCCTTAAACAATTTATGTGCGAATCCGAAAACGCACTATTATGCGACATTTCGCAACAACAACTTTGACATTTCTACGTTAAAGAATCACCGAATATGACCTCAGCAATGCTTGTGTAATGGAAACTATTATATTATTATAATTTATAAATAAATAATAATGGCTCGTTTTATTAACATGTATATGCTTCCCATCTGTAATTATATAGAGCTAAACGTCATAAATCAAAGGGCCAAGGTAACTTTGAGGGCCAGAGTGTAGTGCATGCCACGCCGTTCTCGATACACTATGCCTAAGGTTTATTCGAAAACGCACTATTATGCGACATTTCGCAACAACAACTTTGACATTTCTGCGATAAAGAATCACCGAATATGACCTCAGCAATGCTTGTGTAATAGAAACTATTATATTATTATAATTTATAAATACTTGAAAAGAAAAGACAACCCACTTGAAAAAGGTGACTGAAGCTAGATGTTACACAGCATCTGCAAGGAGCATGTGACACAGCTGGACGAAAAAATTGGTCCAGGATTGACGAAGTTCTCCGCTTTTTCCAAGCTTTCGCCAGAGGATGACACAAACATCCTCTTTTTAATAATATTCTTGAGACCAACCACCTGGAACTCTAGTTCAAACTGTTCAGAGATTGTTGTTCTTATTGTCCTTGCTCACCAAGGTAGACTAAATCTTTTGTGTATCCAAGGTCCGTGACGAAGTTCTCCGCTTTTTCCAAGCTTTCGATATTTAAACATGTTATATATGAGGATGACACAAACATCCTCTTTTTCATAATACTCTTGAGACCAACCATCTGGAATTCTAGTTCAAACTGTTCAGAGACTGCTGTACTTATTGTTCTTGCTCACCAAGGTAGACTAAATCTTTTGTGTATCCAAGGTCCGTGACGAAGTTCTCCGCTTTTTCCAAGCTTTCGATATTTAAATATGTTATATATGAGGATGACACAAACATCTTCTTTTTCATAATATTCTTGAGACCAACCATCTGGAATTCTAGTTCATACTGTTCAGAGACTGCTGTACTTATTGTTCTTACTCACCAAGGTAGACTAGATCTTTTCTGTATCCAAAGGTCCGTGACGAAGTTCTCTGCTTTTTCCAAGCTTTCGCCATTTAAATATGTTATATATGCGGATGACACAAACATCATCTTTTTCATGATATTCTTGAGACCAACCATCTGTAATTCTAGTTCAAACTGTTCAGAGACTGCTGTACTTATTGTTCTTGCTCTCCAAGGTAGACTAATTCTTTTGTGTATCCAAGATCCGTGATGAAGTTCTCCGCTTTCTCCAAGCTTTCTATATTTAAATATGTTATATATGAGGATGACACAAACATCCTCCTTTTCATAATATTCTTGAGACCAACCATCTGGTATTTTAGTTTAAACTGTTCAGAGACTGCTGTACTTATTGTTCTTACTCACCAAGGTAGACTAGATCTTTTGTGTATCCAAAGGTCCGTGACGAAGTTCTCCGCTTTTTCCAAGCTTTCGCCATTTAAATATGTTATATATGAGGATTACACAAACATCCTCTTTTTCATAATATTCTTGAGACCAACCATCTGGTATTTTAGTTTAAACTGTTCAGAGACTGCTGTACTTATTGTTCTTGCTCACCAAGGTAGACTTGATCTTTTGTGTATCCGTTAACCAGTGGTCATCGCTGAATAGAATACTGCGGGTCCCATGAGCTTGTTTCTTTAAATCCCAGTCCAACGAGAAGTAAAATGGGACAGAGACACTACGCAGTATTGTTTACCGTTAGTCGACACCGCAACCTGTTTAATCATTACGTACACATTCATTCATTATATAGTCATTAACCATATACCTCAACCCTTCTATTGCCACCATTATACATAGCTTTAAGAATATTCACCGGTTTATCTGATGTTCATATATTAAGAATGCACATTCATCGTAATTCTCGGCGGACATGGTCGAATGCTACAGCAGAGTCCACAAATGGGGCGCAACAGCTCAAACAGTTACAAATCCGCATTTGCGTAACTTTCCTAATGTCAAAGATTCGATCTATGCAATCTTTCTTCTTTCCAGCCAGCTTAATTTTCGCACTAAAAGGAATCAAATACGTAATTTATACGCCAACGTATCATGATGGTTAATTATTTTTCACGGTTTTGAAAATAAGCTTATTCTACCGCTATTAAAGCAGCTTTAGAAACTTTCTTGAAGGCTGGCACAATAACACAATGTCGAACAGTAGTACTTTAGCACCAACGAACTGAGCTTGTATGTTTAGAATTAGGTATAAAATTATACCCTTGCGCAGATTGTGTCATCCAGGGGTTGTAAGCTAAAATACGCGACAAAATTTGTTTAGGTTTGACATTTAAATTTAAATTTGCATTGGTGTCTTCTCTCGAGCCAGGGTATATACCAGCGATATTCCTTTTGCGGGCAAACCACCTAAGCCACACTCACTGTGTAAACACTTACTATGTGATCTAAACTTTGACTATTTTTATAAAAAAACATTGAAAGTATGATTTCTGATTTTATACACTTGACGGTGTTAAATAAAATCTATCACAAGCATTGTATGATTCGCAGGTGACGCCTACCGTCGCGTACAACATAACGCAGTATGCAGGCAGCTATCATTTGTTTCTTTGTTCAGGAATTACATAGCTGAAACCTATATTTTGCCGAGGTATATGCTGTACAGGGGCAGTTGGATTGTAAATTTCAAAATACATAACAGCGGAAGCAAATTTTGGTGTTGTGAACTAGAAGTAAAATTTGCGATGGTATGTATATGATTTTAAGCATTTCTGATTACTTAATAGCGGAATTGCAATAGCAGAAGCAAAAGTTTTTGTCGTATTTGTAAGCGCGAAAGTATTGCGTTTTTACCCACAACGCGAAAAATATAGAGACATTAGAATGCGAATACTACTTTCATGGTATTCGGCAATCTCTAATACCTATAAAATGGCTTCACCAAGTCCTTCCATGTCCAGCTTATTTTAGGATTTGACAATGTTTCCCGAAAACGGATCACTTTATAATCCAGCGACATCAAGGCGATTGGTAATACAATCGTCATACACTTAAATCAATAATGTTAACGCGTTTAACTTAACCGATAACCCAGAAATAATGTATCAAGCAACTAGCAAATAAAATGACATACCTTTCACAAAATTGAAAAATCTCACTTTTTCGAGGTAATTATGTTTTAGCTCTTCACTGAAAAGCAGTCGATATGAAGAGAACCTTTGCATGACAATGTTGTTTCTTTGCAGTGTAGCATTGTGCACCTGCAGGACTTCAGGCAAAAGCTATCACTTAAAATACTGTCAGTCCCAGAATGTCGGAAATCACGCCGGTAAGTGGATGATATTTTTTAGATTTTGGGTAAAAATGGCAGAAGTCAAGTTTCGCAAAACGAAGAGAGTAATAGATTACACGCCTAGCGAAAAAAAATGAAAATGTAACCATTGCGTGATGAGTTCCCATGGTCGTACAGAAACCAAAGTACTGTGAAAAATCTTCAATGCTGTTGAGTAATTTAACGCTTATGAATTAACACAAAATTGGCCGAATTTTGCAAATATATGTATTCAGTATATTTAAATACCCGTCTCGAATGTCCGTTGGCTTGTTTTACTTGATACCAAAGTGAGATAGAGTTTTTGTTTGATGGATGAAACGAAAAAAGATCATAACAAAATCTCATTTACTGTTTGTGAGGACCTAGGGCTACGGTCAAATGTTTATTAATGTCCTCTAGTACCTGGGATTATCCCAACAGCAAATATATTGTTTTGAACGAATTTTAGGTATAAACTACAGTTGTTCAAATTATCTCGCTTCTATTTAGTTAAATTTAATATATATAATTTGTTTACTTGTTCATTTATATTTATTTAGTTGTTTGTCCATTTATTTGAAAAATTAACACACTCGTCGCTCGGCCTTAATTGAAGAATGTCGATACCTGATGAAATTTCAAACTTGAGCGAAAATGTATTTAGTACCAGTTGGAGGTTGGAAAATTCAGGATTTAGTGTCACAAACATATCGAATGCAACAACATTTTACGGCGACGACGATAAAGATGGCAACATCCATCGGCGTGTCTTACGGCAACGTTTTATAACATTTGAATTTAGCATTAACGTAGTTTGCATGAGCACAATTATGTTGCTGGGACTTGCCGGAAATATCGCAATATGCTTTGCTCTAATGAATCGAACACTGCGTGCACAAATTAATAAATATCTTATCGCACTCGCCGTCTGGGATATTGTTGTACTAAATACATGTTGGGTCCTATTTTCGTTACCTACAATATTGGCAACGAAAGTGTCGATTACAACACATATTATTGTTGCAATGTATCCGATTGCAAGTATTGGACGTACCGGCAGCATTTGGACGCTGTTAGTTACAACAGTTGAACGCTTTAAAGCAATTACTAATTCGTTCAAGTTTGCAACAAACCACTGCAATACCAAACGTGCAGCGATCACACTTTTAAGCGTCGGAATAGCTTCAATTTTGTATAATATTCCAAGAATGTTTGAACATAATATTTCTTATGTTCAGCTGCAAAATCATAAATCAGATTCTCATATTAGTAATAGTAATAATAATATTAATATTAGCCTGTCTCTGTTCAGTTGGAGCAATAATAATGATTCTTCTGTAGTCAATATGCCGTTGGTTAGCTGGAGCCAGCTACGAACAAGCAATATCTATTTTGCTTTCTATTATATTGCACTCGATGTAACGGTAATATCGCTTGGACCATTTGTGCTTCAACTATTGCTTATAATTTTAATTTTTGTTAAGATACGACAGTCACAGCGTCATCTTAGCACGTATCCAATGAGAAGACGTATTAAATGTCATTCAAACAATACAAATAATTTGATAGATCTTGGACCACAACAAGTATTCAAACTAAATAAACACAGTAGCAGCAACACTGAAAAGCATTCAACGTCGCCAAGAAGCATTTCCTCACCGTCAACTGTTTTAACCTCAACGAATAATGCGTACAGTATGTCCAAGAAGAGAAAAAGCGCAAAAGTTTCAAAAGTACAATCTGAAAAGCTTTGTCGCACATTGTCGCCTGCAGGGACAACAATAGGAAATCGACAAAGTTGTCGAAGTAACATTTCACTTTTCCCCAGAACCAATTATATTAACGCAGTAGCAAATAATGCTAGCACAGAACTCAGAGTCAGAAGTGATTACAGTGCAGATTGTAATACACTATCACCACAGTCAAGACGTCAATGGCTTGGTATGGAAATTGAGATTCCGACTACAGACAGAACATCGAACGAAGAATATCGGATATACGAAATTGAAGATAACTTACGCATTGAAGACACTTGCAGTACAAATATGGAAACCAAATACAATTTCCAATTTCGCATCGACTCGGCATCAGGCATAGATGATGACTATACAGTGGGAGAAGTTGGTGATCGACAATTAAGTACTTGCTCACTGCACTGTTGCAATATTTGCAAACGTAAAGAAAAGCTATGTGATTGTCACAATATGTCAGAATCCCACGTAAGCCACTCCGACACCCTAGTTGTTCCAATTCTTACTGGCGTTAGGGAATCTAAACCTGACTCGTCTTCCTGTGCGACCTCCAATATCTATTCCGATTATTGCGAGCAAATGCGTCGTCCACATCGCAAATGTCGCACAACTAAACTATTTCTTGCAATTGCTATTAAATTTTTAATATTTTCACTGCTACCGACAAGTCTCAATATTGCTGAAGTAGTTCTTGGAACCGGCGATATGGTGATAAATTCAGGTGAGAAAACAACTTCATGGACTCCTGAAGATGGTAATTATCAGTCACAGTCTGTCCGTAGTAATCGACAGTGTGGTCCCCAATCTTCGACAACTTGGACTCTCACCAACTATTCTCAGCCGCAACCGGTATTTGACCATGAGGGAAAACTGTTTGCTCAAGATTTGGTAGATGTTTCAAAATATAATCAGCGTCAAACAATGACAAGAACTTATTTTCTTTTGAACCAGCTCAATTATTATGCATTCGAATATACGACTTTAGTTTCTAATCTATGTATTATGCTCAACTCCGCTCTTAATTTTCCGTTTTATTTTTTAATTTCATCAAAATTTAGACAATTTTTTCTGCGAACTTCTACCATCAATGTATCGAAAAGTCCAAAAATTGAAATATCGTGTTGTGGCAGTGGTCACAGATACGGTACAGCGCAAAATTAATGCGGCGTTCACGTTATACCTCTGCATTTGGAACCTATGTACACCACACAGTGTCAGGCACACAGTTAACAACAGGGTGTGTTAGACACTCCATGTTTTTAATAAATTTTTTCAAAGGTAGCTAGTTACGCGAATTACCACTTCTCGACAGTGTCAGGCACACCGTGTCTTGTGGCAATTATATTGACAGTGTTCGAAATTATTTGAGCAATGTTCATATGGGCTAGATACAAATATCGTAAATTTAGATAAAACTATACAGGACAGTTGACTAATAAGCCGCATTAGCTGCAGACGGGCGTCCGTTATAGTTAATTCGCGAAAAATTGGTAGCTAAGGGTGTGTACGACACTGTCAAGAAATATGTGGTAGCTAGGAGTGTGTGGTACACTCTCGGCAATTGATTTACAGTATAGGTGTCACTCTGACTGTCTATGCGGTAGGGCAGCGACTACAGGAGGACAAAAGTTCCAAACAGCGGGGACATTATAACATGAATGCAGCATAAACGTACAGTAATATCAATCAAGCTACAAAGTTTGACATTTTTGTGCGATAAATAAAGTTATAAATATCAACAATCTTAACTGAATCATTTAACTGCCGCCGCTGAACAACGGTAGCAGCGTGGTTTGGAAAGCATTGTATTAACTGCGTTTGTTGCATTTTGTTGTGTTTGCTGATGTGTTGTTTGTTAACATTAGCAGGTACGTTAAAAGTACCGATCAACGGTATTCATAGCTCAAAGGTTTCCGTAATCCGTGTGGAATTGTACAATCCAAGTTAGGTTACTGGCGACTTTCTCGAGCTATTATATTGTCAGATACAAAAATTTTTTCCAAATTTGCAACCGTTTGCTACCATGTAAAAATAATTTCATTGTGATATCAAGAACACTCTAAATTAATTTCAAAAATATCAGACTTTCATAGTTTTATTGTGTAAAAATCAAATTTCCACATTAAGGTCGATCAAAAGATTACACTTTTTGTGTGGATAACACTAAAAACTAAGGGTAAACCGAGGGGTAAATTTGTTTGTCAATTGATTTAAATATTCAAACTATCAATTTTTGTGTCTATATAAGTACATTAAAAATCCTCATGATTGTTTAACAATAGCAATACATGCATTGGCGTTTTCTCTTGTTAAAACCGGCAAAGCATTGACTAAATTATTATGACTGTGTTTACCGTAGGTACAAATCACACAGTAGCCCAGAAAAACTCATATTTACATCCAATTTTCTGTTACACTCGATTAATTTGAGTTACGAGTTAATCAAAATTTCGAATATCGCTGGATTAGCACTTTCCCGCATGGTGTTTCTCATATGATACAGCGTACATTGTGAGGCGACAGGCTTGTCGTGTTTGTCGTGCGGTGTGCGTCCGCACCTGCGTTGTTGTTAAGAGTTAATCAAAATTTCGAATATCGCTGGATTAGCCCTTTCTCGCATGGTGTTTCTCATATGATACAGCGTACATTGTGAGGCGACACGCTTGTCGTGTTTGTCGTGCGGTGTACGTTCGCACCTGTGTTGTTATTCGCTCGTTTTACGAGGTTCTTAAAGGTATTAAGCAATAACTCATGGATGGCATAGTCATTAGCGGACTGAGCTCGCAACCAAACGTTAAGGGTTCAATCTGCCGTTGCGGCAAATGTTTCTGCAACATTGTACGAAATACGGATTAATTCATGCGGCAAAGGGTTAGAGTGATATTTTTTACAAATTACAAGGTTTAGTTACATTATGTGATGTGCATTAGCGGCGATGACAAAAGAAATTTGTATTGTAGTTAATTTTTTATTGGTGCTTTAGTCGTGCAGCTAGGTATATAAAACTATCTTACAGCGAACACATAAATTTATACAGTAATAATGATTAACGACAGTTTTGTAAATTTTGGTTGTTTAATACAATTCGTATTTGTCATTTTTTCAAAATTAGATGTAATCACGTTCTGCAAAGCTATCAAACCAAAGTTAAGAACTGCCGCATAGCTGGCAACAAATCATGGTCTTTTCATGTTGAATTGTTGTTTACGCCGTGTAGAAAAGACAAGATCCTACGGTAAACACAATCAGAGTTGATCGCCTAGCAATGCTGCAATGGTATATGGCGTGTTATATTGCTTTGACTTCCGGTTCCTACTACAATGTACAACAGATGCAGTGCTTTCGGTGCCTTCGTTAGTGTCTAGAAAATTAGACACATTTGATGAATAGCAAACACTTTTTATATCATGCACGGTCTTACATACCGATCTGAGTATTTGTTGGTTCTGATAAAAGATTGGTTTGTATTTTTCTTCATACCATAATTTATGGGCATTGTTTCGGCATTTATCTGTTTCGTCCACTGATATCGAAGAATGACTTCGGAACGGGACAGCTCTTTTATCAATATTACAAGAGGCAACTAACGCCGAAGCGGTAATAACCGGCGTAGCATAGGCATTTGACAGATCTGGCTTGGTGACGCATTGCATCGGTGATGATTGACAATGACTAATTTGAGAAAAACTATAGTTGCGAGCGAGATATTGGATCGCTTGGTCGAAATTTTGTCCTGGCCTTAGTGTTCCTTTAGATGACTGCTGCACGTGATCACATCCAGAGGACGCGGCTGCAGATGCACCGATTATTGCTGTTTGACATCGACGCCATTTTGCTCGGCGATTTGAAAACCAAACCTGAAATGATGAGTTTAATGCTAAAAAACTTTAAATCTGGAATGTTAAAAATTGTGCAAGCTATTTAGAAAGAATTGAACGAAATTTTGACTTAATATTATAAATAATAACCCCACCTTTCCATCAAAATGCCCTTTGCTCTACTGTGGTCTGCATAGGCGGTTTTTGCAGTTCGGTTTTGCTCTCCCCCAGACACATATTATCGCCATGTTAGTCTTGCATAAACATAGTATTATTAAAACAGCGCAATTCACAACCGGACACATTAATCTTCTGCTACACTGTAAACGAACAGATCAAGCTGTTTCCAAATGTTTAGACAAAACAACGGAAATCGAACAATGCTACCGCAGTATCCAATCTAGCAATAAATTCATTATATTAATAAATTAATAAAGAAAATTCAAGGAGTTTGTTACACTAGATATCGTGAATAAATGGCATATTAGCCTGACCAAATGTGACTAAATACTAAATTCCGAATATGCGAAAATAATTTAAGAAGGTTGTAACTATAGCTTTTCAGACAAACATGTTTATCCTGCATCTGCTATAAGTTAAAAATCCGCTTGCAAAAATGTGCTTCCACTCGATGTTTATCCTCTGTCTGCGATATTTACTATGAATTCAAAATCCCCTGCAAACTTGTGTTTCCTGTCGACGTTTATTTTTTTATCTGTGGTATTTGCTAGGAATTCAAAATCCTCCTGCAAACCTTTGCTTCCGCTCGATGTTTATCCTCTAACTCTGTCTGCGGTATTTTCTATGAATTCACAATCTTCTTTTGTAAGCCTCTGCTTACTTTCGATGTTTATTCTCTATCTGCGATATTTGCTATGGCTTGAAAATCCTCCTGCAAGCCTGTACTTTCGCTCGATGACTATCTTCTATCTGCGGTATTTGCTATGAATTCAATCCCTTCCTGCAAACCTTTGCTTCCGCTCGATGTTTATCCTCTAACTCTATCTGCGGTATTTTCTATGAATTCACAATCTTCTTTTGTAAACGTCTGCTTACTTTCGATGTTTATCCTCTATCTGTGGTACTTACTATGAATTCAGAATCCTCCTGCAAATATGTGCTTCCACTCAATTTTTATCTCCTGTCTACGATATTTGCCATGAATTGAAAATACTCCTGTAAACATGTACTTCCGCTCGCTGTTCATCCCCTATCTGTTGTATTTGCTATGAATTCAATATCCTCCTCCAAACCTGTGCTTCCGTTCGATGTGTATCCTCTGTCTGCGATATTTCCCTTGAATTCAAAATCCTTCTCCAAGCCTGTAATTCTACTCGATTTTTATCATCTGTCTGCGATATTTACTATGAATTAAAAATCCTGCTGCAAACCTGTGCGTCCGTTCGATGTTTATGTTCTGTCTGCGCTATTTGCCTTGAATTCAAAATCCTTCTCCAAGCCTGTAATTCTGCTCGATTTTTATCTTATGTCTGCGATATTTGCCATGAATTCAAAAGCCTTCTGCAAACGTGTGCTTCCGCTCGCTGTTCGTCCTCTATCTGTTGTATTTGTTATGAATTCAATATCCTCTTCCAAACCTGTGCTTCCGTTCGATGTTTATACTCTGTCTGCGATATTTCCCTTGAATTCAAAATCCTTCTCCAAGCCTGTAATTCTTCTCGATTTTTATCATCTGTCTGCGATATTTACTATGAATTAAAAATCCTCCGCAAACCTGTGCGTCCGTTCGATGTTTATGTTCTGTCTGCGATATTTGCCTTGATTCAAAATCCTCCTCCAAGCCTGTAATTCCGCTCGATTTTTATCTCCTGTCTGCGATATTTGCCATGAATTCAAATTCCTCCTGCAAACCTGTACTTCGGCTCGCTGTTCATCCTCTATCTGTTGTATTTGCTATTAATTCAAGATCCTCCTCCAAACATGGGCTTCCGTTCGATGTTTATTCTCTGTCTGCGATATTTGCTTTGAATTCAAAATCCTCCTGCAAACCTTTGCCTCCACTCGATGACTATCCTCTATTTGCGGTATTTGCTTTGCATTCAAACTACTCCTGCAAACCTTTATTCTGCTCGATGTTTATCCTCTACCTCTATCTGCGGTATTTGTTATGAATTCGCAATCCTCTTCTGTAAACATGTACTTCGTCTCGATGTTTATCGTCTATCTGCGATATTTTCTATAAATTCAAAATTCTTCTACAAACCTGAACTTCCGCTCGATATTGATCCTATATCTTCGGTATTTGCTATAAGTTCAAAATCCTCCACCAATCCTGTACTTTCGCTCGATGACTATCCTCTATCTGCGGTATTTGCTATGAATTCAAACTACTCCTGCAAACCATTATTCCGCTCGATGTTTATCCTCTACCTCTATCTGCAGTATTTGCTATGAATTTAAAATCCTCCAGCAAACCTGTGCTTCCGCTCGATGTTTATCCGCTGTCTGCGATATTTGCCATGCATTCAAAATTCTCCTATAAACCTGTACTTCAGGTCAATATTTATCCTTTATCTGCCGTATTTGCTAGAAATTAAAAATCCGCTTGCTAACCTGTGCTTTCACTCGATGTTTATGCTCTGTCTCCGATATTTACTATGAATTCAAAATACTCCTGTAAACTTGTACTTCCGCTCAATATTTATCCTTTGTCTGCCGTATTTGCTATGAATTGAAAATCCGCTTGCAAACCTGTGCTTTCACTCGATGTTTATCCTCTGCCTGCGATACTTGCCATGAATTAAAAATTCTCCTGCAAACCTGTACTTCCGCTCGATGTTTATCCTCTGTCTACGATATTTCCCATGAATTCAAAATTCTCCTGCTAACCTTTGCTTCCGGTCGATGTTTATCCTCTACCTCTATCTGCGGTATTTTCTATGAATTCACAATCTTCTTTTGTAAACCTCTGCTTACTTTCGATGTTTATTCTCTATCTGCGACGTTTGCTATGAATTCAAAATCCTCCTACAAACCTGTACTTCCGCTCGATGTTTATCCTCTGTCTACGGTATTTGCTATGAATTCAAAATTCTTCTGCAAACCAGTGCTTCCACTCGATGTTTATCTTTTGTCTGCTATATTTACTATGAATTCAAAATACTCCTGTAAATCTGTACTTCCGTTCGATGTTTGTCCTTTATCTGCCGTATTTGCTATGAATTCAAAATCCTCCTATAAACCTGTACTTCCGCTCGATGTTTATCCTCTGTCTACGATATTTGCTATGAATTCAAAATTCTACTGCAAACCAGTGCTTCCAATAGATGTTTATTCTCTATCTGCGATATTTGCTATGAATTCAAAATCCTCCTACAAACCTGTACTTCCGCTCGATGTTTATCCTCTGTCTACGATATTTGCCATGAATTCAAAATTCTCCTGCAAACCTGTGCTTCCGCTCGTTGTTCATCCTCTATCTGTTGTATCTGCTATGTATTCAAAATCCTCCAGCAAGCCTGTGGTTCCGCTCGATGTTTATACGCTGTCTGCTATATTTGCCATGCATTCAAAATTCTCTTGTAAACTTGTACTTCAGCTCAATATTTATCCTTTATCTGCCGTATTTGCTAGAAATTAAAAGTCCGCTTGCTAACCTGTGCTTCCATTCGATGTTTACCCTCTGTCTGCGATATTTGCCATTAATTCTAAATTCTTCTGCAAACATGTGCTTCCGCTCGCTGTACATCCTCTATCTGTTGTATTTGCTATGAATTCAATATCCTCCTCCAAACCTGTGCTTCCGTTCGATGTTTATGCGCTGTCTGCGATATTTCCTTTGAATTCAAAATCCTTCTCCAAGCCTGTAATTCTGCTGATTTTTATCATCTGTCTGCGATATTTACTATGAATTAAAAATCCTCCTGCAAACCTGTGCGTCCGTTCGATGTTTATGTTCTGTCTGCGATATTTGTCTTGATTCAAAATCCTCTTTCCAAGCCTGTAATTCCGCTCGATTTTTATCTCCTGTCTGCGATATTTGCCATGAATTCAAATTCCTCCTGCAAACCTGTACTTCCGCTCGCTTCTCATCCTCTGTCTGTTGTATTTGCTATTAATTCAAGATCCTCCTCCAAACATGGGCTTCCGTTCGATGTTTATCCTCTGTCTGCGATATTTGCTTTGAATTCAAAATCCTCCTGCAAACCTGTACTTCGGCTAGCCGTTTATCCTCTATCTGCCGTATTTACTATGAAAGTGAAAATCCTCCTGCAAACCTGTGCTTCCACCCGATGACTATCCTCTATTTGCGGCATTTGCTATGAATTCAAACTACTCCTGCAAACCTTTATTCCGCTCGATGTTTATCCTCTACCTCTATCTGCGGTATTTGTTATGAATTCACAATCCTCTTCTGTAAACATGTGCTTCGTCTCGATGTTTATCGTCTATCTGCGATATTTTCTATAAATTCAAAATTCTTCTACAAACCTGTACTTCCGCTCGATGTTGATCCTATATGTATTTGCTATAAGTTCAAAATCCTCCAGCAATCCTGTACTTTCGCTCGATGACTATCCTCTATCTGCGGTATTTGCTATGAATTCAGACTACTCCTGCAAACCTTTATTCCGCTCGATGTTTATCTTCTTCCTCTATCTGCGGTATTTGTTATGAATTCACAATCCTCTTCTGTAAACATGTGCTTCGTCTCGATGTTTATCGTCTATCTGCGATATATTTCATTAATTCAAAATTCTTCTACAAACCTGTACTTCCGCTCGATGTTGATCCTTTATCTGCCGTATTTGCTATGAATTGAAAATCCGCTTGCAAACCTGTGCTTTCATTCGATGTTTATCATCTGTCTGAGGTTTTTACTATGAATTCAAAATCCTCCTTAGAACCTGTACTTCCGCTCGATGTTTATCCTCTGACTACGACATTTGCTATGAATTCAAAATTCTCCTGCAAACCTTTGCTTCCGCTCGATGTTTATCCTCTTCCACTATCTGCGGTATTTTCCATGAATTCACAATCTTATCTTGTAAACCTCTGCTTACATTCGATGTTTATTCTCTATCTGCGATATTTGCTATGAATTCAAAATTCTCCTGCAAACCTGTGCTTCCGCTCGTTGTTCATCCTCTATCTGTTGTATCTGCTATGTATTCAAAATCCTCCAGCAAGCCTGTGGTTCCGCTCGATGTTTATACGCTGTCTGCTATATTTGCCATGCATTCAAAATTCTCTTGTAAACTTGTACTTCAGCTCAATAATTATCCTTTATCTGCCGTATTTGCTAGAAATTAAAAGTCCGCTTGCTAACCTGTGCTTCCATTCGATGTTTACCCTCTGTCTGCGATATTTGCCATTAATTCTAAATTCTTCTGCAAACATGTGCTTCCGCTCGCTGTACATCCTCTATCTGTTGTATTTGCTATGAATTCAATATCCTCCTCCAAACCTGTGCTTCCGTTCGATGTTTATCCTCTGTCTGCGATATTTCCTTTGAATTCAAAATCCTTCTCCAAGCCTGTAATTCTGCTCGATTTTTATCATCTGTCTGCGATATTTACTATGAATTAAAAATCCTCCTGCAAACCTGTGCGTCCGTTCGATGTTTATGTTCTGTCTGCGATATTTGTCTTGATTCAAAATCCTCTTCCAAGCCTGTAATTCCGCTCGATTTTTATCTCCTGTCTGCGATATTTGCCATGAATTCAAATTCCTCCTGCAAACCTGTACTTCCGCTCGCTTCTCATCCTCTGTCTGTTGTATTTGCTATTAATTCAAGATCCTCCTCCAAACATGGGCTTCCGTTCGATGTTTATCCTCTGTCTGCGATATTTGCTTTGAATTCAAAATCCTCCTGCAAACCTGTACTTCGGCTAGCCGTTTATCCTCTATCTGCCGTATTTACTATGAAAGTGAAAATCCTCCTGCAAACCTGTGCTTCCACCCGATGACTATCCTCTATTTGCGGTATTTGCTATGAATTCAAACTACTCCTGCAAACCTTTATTCCGCTCGATGTTTATCCTCTACCTCTATCTGCGGTATTTGTTATGAATTCACAATCCTCTTCTGTAAACATGTGCTTCGTCTCGATGTTTATCGTCTATCTGCGATATTTTCTATAAATTCAAAATTCTTCTACAAACCTGTACTTCCGCTCGATGTTGATCCTATATGTATTTGCTATAAGTTCAAAATCCTCCAGCAATCCTGTACTTTCGCTCGATGACTATCCTCTATCTGCGGTATTTGCTATGAATTCAGACTACTCCTGCAAACCTTTATTCCGCTCGATGTTTATCTTCTTCCTCTATCTGCGGTATTTGTTATGAATTCACAATCCTCTTCTGTAAACATGTGCTTCGTCTCGATGTTTATCGTCTATCTGCGATATTTTCTATTAATTCAAAATTCTTCTACAAACCTGTACTTCCGCTCGATGTTGATCCTTTATCTGCCGTATTTGCTATGAATTGAAAATCCGCTTGCAAACCTGTGCTTTCATTCGATGTTTATCATCTGTCTGAGGTTTTTACTATGAATTCAAAATCCTCCTTAGAACCTGTACTTCCGCTCGATGTTTATCCTCTGACTACGACATTTGCTATGAATTCAAAATTCTCCTGCAAACCTTTGCTTCCGCTCGATGTTTATCCTCTTCCACTATCTGCGGTATTTTCCATGAATTCACAATCTTATCTTGTAAACCTCTGCTTACATTCGATGTTTATTCTCTATCTGCGATATTTGCTATGAATTCAAAATCCTCCTACAAACCTGTACTTATGCTCGATGTTTATCCTTTGTCTACGATATTTACTATGAATTTAAAATACTCCCGTAAACCTGTACTTCCGTTGGATGTTTATCCTCTATCTGCGGTATTTACTATGAATTCAATATGCTCCTCCAAACCAGTGCTTCCACCCGATGTTTATCCTCTGTCTGCGATATTTACTATGAATTCAAAATACTCCCGTAAACCTGTACTTCCGTTGGATGTTTATCCTATATCTGCGGCATTTACTATGAATTCAATATGCTCCTCCAAACCTGTGCTTCCGTTCGATGTTTATCCTCTGTCTGCATATTTCTCTTGAATTCAAAATCCTCCTCCAAGCCTGTAATTCTGCCTGATTTTTATTATCTGTCTGCGATATTTACTATGAATTAAAAATCCTCCTGCAAACCTGTGCTTTCGTTCGATGTTTATGTTCTGTCTGCGATATTTGCCTTGAATTCAAAATCTTCCTCCAAGCCTGTAATTTCGCTCGATTTTTATCTCCTGTCTGCGATATTTGCCATGAATTCAAATTCTTCCTGCAATCCTGTACTTCCGCTCGCTGTTCATCCTCTATCTGTTGTATCTGCTATGAATTCAAGATCCTCCTCCAAACCTGTGCTTCCGTTCGATCTTTATCCTTTGTCTGCGATATTTGCCTTGAATTCAAAATCCTCCTCCAAGCCTGTAATTCTGCTCGATTTTTATCTTGTGTCTGCGATATTTGCCATGAATTCAAAATCCTCCTGCAAACCTGTACTTCGGCTCGCCGTTTATCCTCTATCTGCCATATTTGCTATGAATTAGGAATCCTCTTGCAAACTTGTGCTTCCACTAGATGACTATCCTCTGTTTGCGGTATTTGCTATGAATTCAAACTACTCCTGCAAACCTTTATTCCGCTCGACGTTTATACTCTACCACTATCTACGGTATTTGTTATGAATTTACAATCCTCTTCTATAAACATGTGCTTCGTCTCGATGTTTATCGTCTATCTGCGATATTTTCTATAAATTCAAAATTCTTCTACAAACCTGTACTTCCGCTCGATGTTGATCCTATATCTGCGGTATTTGCTATGAATTTAAATTAATCTTTTGCAAACCTTCCTTTATCTCGACGTTTATATTCTATCTGTGGCATTTGATATGGATTCAAGATCCTCCTCCAAACCTGTGCTTCCGTTCTATGTTTATCCTCTGTCTGCGATATTTGCCTTAAATTTAAAATACTTCTCCACGCCTGTAATTCTGCTCGATTTTTATCTTCTGTCTGCGACATTTGCCATGAATTCAAAATCCTCCTGCAAACCTGTACTTCGGCTCACCGTTTATCCTCTATCTGCCGTATTTGCTATGAATTAAAAATCCTCCTGCGAACCTGTGCTTCCACTTAATGACTATCGTTTATTTGCGGTATTTGCTATGAATTCAAACTACTCCTGCAAACCTTTATTCCGCTCGATGTTTATCCTCTACCTCTATCTGCGGTATTTTCTATGAATTCACAATATTCTTTTGTAAACCTCTGCTTACTTTTGATGTTTATTCTCTATCTGCGATATATTTCCTATGATTCCAAATCCTCCTACAAACCTGTACTTGCGCTCGATGTTTATCCTCTGTCTACGATATTTGCTATGAATTCAAAATTCTCCTGCAAACCTGTACTTCCGCTCCTTGTTTATCCTCTATCTGCGGTATTTACTATGATTTCAAAATCCTCTTGTAAACCTGTGCTTCGTCTCCATATTTATGCTCTATCTGCGGTATTTGTATAAATTCGAAAATCTTCCAGCAAACATGTACTTCCGCTCGATATTTATCTTTAATTTTCCGTATTTGCTACGAATTAAAAACCCTCCAAGCAATACA
>JASANE010028117.1:0-23280 GCA_030248225.1 Trileptium ribeirensis
GTTTCAGCTTACTTCTGCAACCATTAAGCTATGGTTTACTTTGAACCAGGTAAAATTGAGAGTCTTGATTTTGATTACTTCCCGACCCCTTAAATCGTCAGAGGCCTCCTATTCCCGGACGGTCTAAATTTTGAATTTTCTTGTGTGTGTTGCGGCGGGCCGTCGAGTTCCGAAGACATGCTCAGAGCCCACAACAGCTCCTACTTTTCAGTCCAAGTCAAACTCCGGTCAAGTTACACTTTCACCTTATACCACGCATTCCGTCCATCCGGTTCCGGGAAAACCCAAGACACGAAATAATACATGCAATGATAACGCATACAGAAAAACAATGGGTTATAGCAAACAGGATAGGCAATGAATGTTAATAAGCAAGGTTACAAAATAGGCAATCAATGTTAATAAGCAAGGTTAGCAAGCAGAATAATATAGTTAACAAACCATGGCACCCTGCACCACATGAAAACTTAGTTCCAGTAACTGTGTCTGGTTCGATTTAAGGCGCGTTCGGGCCATTTTGGCGCCGAAGTCATGAAAAATAAGCGTAACGGGTCGGAACGAGCCTGTTACACATGCAGAGTAATTTGGTTGTGACAAATAGTTGGTTTAAAAACCGAAGGAAGGTGACTTATAGTTCTAATGATGTATCAACACAGATTGATTTCATCCTAACAAGTAACGGTTGGCGTAAAAACATAAAAAACTTCAAAGTTATTACTGGAGTGCTGCAGCACAGTTTGGTGGTGGCTGACACATGCGGTTTAGATGTTACAATGAAAAAGAATCAAGTATCAAGAGAAGGATTAAAGTATGGAAGTTGAAGGAAGAGAGAATCAGATTGCAATTTGCAAAGAAGATGGATACGTTGTGGAACAGTAGCTCAAGGGATGATGTATGGGAAAGGTATAAAGATTGCGCTCTACGGGTGTCAGAAGAAGTATGTAGACTCAGTAAAGGACCAGCACGACATAGAGAAACCTGGTGGTGAAATGAAGAAATTTGGAAATCTTTGAATGAAAAGAAAAAGTGTTTTAAAAAGTGGATATAGCACAAATCCACAGAAAATAAAAAAGCTTGCAAGAAGAGCAAGAAAAAGCTAAAAAGGTAGTTGTGACAGCCATGAAAACAGAAGCTGAGAAGGAGCTAGAGAGATCAAATTGGAGAATGTTTATAAAGATCCGAATGATGGAAAAGGAGGCACGTGACATTGATGAATGTGTATGTATGAAGGACAAAAAGTGCAAAATTTATTTTGATAATACTGAGAAAGCCAAAGTTTGGAAAGATCACATGGAAAGCATCATGAACCAGGAAAATGATTGGGATAGTGTGGTGAATTTTGAAAGAAATGAGGGACCTATTCAAGAGGTTACGAGAGCAGAATTTAATCGAGCCTTGAGGAGCATGAAAAGTCTGGACCATCTAGAGATGTGCAGGAACATCTCGTTTCATCAAAACATGGAGAAGAAATGCTTCAGCTGTTGCAAACCAAGCATTGAATGGGTTCAGTATGCCGGCAGACTGGATGGTGAGTACCTTGGTACCTATTTACAAAGGCAAGGGAAATGTAACAGAATGTGGTTCATATCGCGGAGTGAAGTTACTGGAACACGGAATGAGAGTGATTGATAGAGTACTTGAACGCCGGTTGCGAAGCATTATCGGTATTGATAGTATGCAGTTTGAGTTTATGCCAGGCAGAGGTACAACAGATGCCATTTTTATTGTTAGAAGAATGGAAGAATGTCATATTGTAAAGAAGAAAAAGTTGTATATGTGTTTTGTCGATTTGGAGAAGGCGTTTGACAGGGTTCCAAGGCTCGTGATTGAATGGGCCCTGAGGAAAAGGATGGTTCCAGAAGGGCTTGTGCAGAGTTTAATGAAGCTATACGAGAAAGTCCAAACGAAAGTGAAAAGTTGTGATTAGTTGTCAGATAGTTTTTATGTTGGTGTGGAAGTTCATAAGGGATCAGTATTGTCACCACTCCTGTTTGCTACAGTTGTTCGACATCATTTTGTGATCACTTGTACGACATTAACCAAGTATTACAACGACTACGCGAAGCGAATATCAAGGGAAAAGGATCGAAATGCGAATTTTTAAAAGAAGAAATACCGTTCCTCGGACACATAGTATCAAACAAAGGAATATCAACGGATCCTAGAAAGATTGAGAAGATACAGAACTTCTCAAGACCGAAAACGGTGACACAACTCAAAAGCTTTCTTGATTTAACAGGAAATTATGGACAATTTGTACCTGATTAAGGAATGATAGCAGCACCATTATAATATCACAAACAAACGGGCAAGAAGGGCGAAATTTAGTCAACTACGGACGGAAGAAACCCAACAAGCATTCGAGACCTTAGAGATAAAGATGTCAACACCTCCGATATTGGGATATCCGGATCCATGCAAACCATTCATTCTATATACGGACGCAAGCAAATATGGTATTAGATACATTCTAACTTAAGAAGACGAAACAGGAAGCGAACACTTTATTCATTACAGTAGTTTAAGCTTGTGTGGACTCAGCCAGAAGGTCCAAATAATAAGCATTATTCTTACATTCATATTAATCATTTATTAACAAGAAAATACAAAAACACCTGAATAACCAAGGTCACAACTAATACATTCAACTATACATAACAACAAAATATAGAGCAGGGAATAGCAACACAATATCTACTTAAAACTACTGCGAATATATATATATCTGCGACTCCAACGCTTATAAAACTTCCGGAAACAACGCTCATGCAAATTAGATGAGTGGCTAGAACCACCTATGACAGACGCTGCATTAGCAACAAATACCGGGATGAAGAAACTCGATACTCAATTACGGAACAAGAATGCGTGGCAGTAATCCGAGCAGTCCAACATTTCCGGCTGTATTTATTGCGAAATCACACAACAATTATAACAGATCATGCACCGTTGGTGCAAATCCTCAACAAGAAACGACCGTTAGAACAAATAATTGTGCGATTAGCCCAAATGGCCAATAAGATCCTCGAATATGCATATACAATCATATATGAACCGGGACGATATCACCAGAATGCAGAATGAATGTCGAGACCACCAGTAGTTCTTGGAACCGAAAATTTGGAAACGGAGGAAGAAGAAACAACAAACCGATATAAACCGCTAACAATCAAAAGAATTAGCGAAAATCAACAACAGACGAGCCACAAAAGAACGAAAGAAGTCGGAATAAAGAAACAGAAAGACCAGGAACTTAAAGAAAACCAAAAGAAAGTAAATCAAAGAATCCAAAAGCACCCAATAGCAGAGGTGGATCAACAAAAATCCGATTCGGAAGAATCATTGATATTCGAAACAGAAATACAATTACAACCAGCTCAAAAAAAGAAAAGTCAACCCAAACGGGATAAAGAATTAATAATTGGCGGTGGCAAGAAAAAGAAAAGTAGTCAAAGGATGGGTCAAGCAAAGAATGAACCTAAAAGAAGTGTATTACAAGAAAGGACACTATTAACCTAAGATTTAATAATGCCTAGCGATAGCGAAGAAAAACCGGTGGTCGAAACAACAAACGAAACATCAGAAGAAGAGGATAGCATACTCGAACTCTTCAACGATGAAAAGCAAACCGAACAACCGCTACCACAAAGGCGGAAACAACCTAGAAAAAGAGTACAAGTGGAACTGTTAACAGAAAACGAACAAAGAATGGCGCAAACTGACCATCAACAAGAAAGAATAGAATCGGAGGAAGAATTGGATCAACCAAACAAACCGGAAGAACCAGAAATAACCGAGGCTGGAATGTATTCACAATATTTTCAGCTAGTACCACCATGGACACCAGATGAACTGGTACGCGCACAAAACGAAGATCCATGTATCCATTCGTTTAAATAGATTGATAGGTAGATAATTTATTACCGACACCATCAGACAGCTCAGTAGGTCAGCTCAGGGCTTCCATCATTCGCCTCCTACTGATAAAGCACGGCCTATTGACCTTTGATTGCCGATTATGCAATAGTATATTAATTTTTCAAACTTAGAAATTAGATATCAAACATTAAAATCAGTTTCTGGGTAGATTGACCAGCGATTCGCTTCAGAGTGCCGTATCCTTCTTATCAGTCTGAAAATAACAAAGGGCGCAGCAGCACAACAACGGAAGGCATATATACACAAATAAATGTATCGCTGACCATTAATAAACTCAGTGGAATAAAGGACGATAGGTGGACCATACGTGGTCACCTAACCCATCGCACTTTCATTTTGTGATCAAAATTTAATTCGGAAACCAGCTTGTTAAATTTCTAAAAAGAGCTAGCTTGAACAACTTTTACATGAAGTGAATTCCATAAACGTGGAAAGCGAAAACGAAAGGTGTTCGTTGCTGGTAAAAGGCACTTTTAATTTAAATTCATACGAACGAGGACCAATATATTCAGCCAAAGTAAAAAATTCATTGATGTCACAATCTTGCGAGTGTTGTTTTATCATCTTATACGCCAATTTAAGGTGAGCAAGTATACGTCTGTACTCTAAACTATGTTGGCTTAATTGCTTGAGTCTTTGCAAATACTAGAGATTGCGAAATCCGGGTATCTTTTTAGTGAATTTGCGTTGGAATTTTTCTATAGCGTCAATATGTTTTATAAGATGCCGTGACCAGATAGGGTGATCATATTCTAACAGCGGACGAACATACGAACATCTTCATTATAAAAAACCGATCACGACATTTAAAAGCACGAAAAATATTAGCACATACAATGCGTGCTTTATTCGAAATTTTCAAGGAGTGTAAAGACAATTTTTGATCATGGTTGAGCAAAAACCTACATCATTTATAGATTGCACAAGTTCCAATTCATGGGTTGACAGAAAATAAGATACACCATCCGACTGTTTACCAAAAATCAAGATAGAACCTTTTTCAAGTGACAAACACAACTGCCAGTCTAATGACCATTTATACACGCTGTCGAGGTCCAACTGAAGATCGTTAGACGATTTAGTATCCTGAGGCACATCTATATATATTTTTGCGTCATCAGCATACATCAAAATATTGCTGTGCTTAATTTGGGATGGCAGGTCATTAATGTATATAAAAAAAGAAGCAGTCCAAGAATGGATTCTTGAGGTACCCCACTTGTTACGGGCAGCGTTTGTGAAGATACTCCATCCACTAATACGTACTGAGTGCGATGAGACAAAAACGTTGAACCAATTTAGAAGCTTACCAACGTTGCGTAGTTTGTGAATTAGTTTCACATGACTAACACTATCGAGTGCTAGTGTTGTCATATCACAACATAACAAAATCGATATATCATGCATATGTGTATTTCTGCTTCAATTTAGATTTGTACCACATAGTTGTTGAAAAAATAACATTACTTTGTGTATACTTTACTGGAATAAAACCATGTTGGCAATTATTGAGTATGTTTGCATTTCTCAAATATTTCAGGATATGCTGCTTGATAAGAGTCTCTAAGGTCTTGCAGACTGCAGACACGATAGTTAAAAGGAATAGAGTTGTCTCCTTTCCTTTTAAAAAACGGAATAATTTCTGCGGAACGCCAATTGTCAGGGAAAACATCTTCTTCAAGAGACACAGAGAAAAGGTAAAACAATGGTTTGGCCAACGAGGCAGCACATTTCCTTAGTAAAATTGATGGAATCTTGTCAGGTCCACAAGATATTTTGCAAGGAAGCGTGCTCAACACTACATTGACCGATTTTTCGCTAAAATTTAACGGCGATATTTCAGTACCATGCACACCAACAGTAGTAGAACAATTTCCATCGTCAACCGTAAAAATGGAGTTGAAATGACGCTGCAAAACTTCTGCCTTATAACGAGAATCTGTAACAACCTCACCTTGATACTGAAGCGGTGGATAGAGCCTTTAGATACCAACTTTGATTTTACATACGAATAAAAAAAAGAAATATTTCTACTGTCCAAGATTTTTTGTTTAGATATTTTGATTGCATCATCTGACAAGGATTTAGCTCGATTTGCAGCAGTTTTATACGACGCAAGGTCACAATGAAGATTACTTTTCTTATATTGAGACCCCATATTCGGTTATTATAATTGTAGGCTTGCTTAACTGCAACGGTCAACTTTTGTTTTTGTTGGAATTTTTGCGTCGTTTGGGAATATGCATATTTTTGGTGGAATTGACAAAATGCTCGAAAATTTGAAGCATATCAGCAAATGAGTTAAATTCCAAAAAGAAAGTGTCCCAATCAATAGACATAAAGTGCTCGTTTAATTCTGAAAAATTTGCTGACTTGTGTAATCAAAATACCATTCATCTACGATCGCAGGAATATCCAGCGCTACGTTTAAATGAAACACAATCTTGTGATCACTCGTGCTAAATGGCTACACAATTGCCAGTTGACTAATTAAATTTAAATCAGATACTAAAACAAGACCTAATGTGTTTTCTCCCCTAGTAGGCCGAATCACGCACCGGGACAAGCCAAGAGAAGAAAAGGTTTCATCGAATAACACATCATTAACACCCGCAGAGACACTGGAGAGTTTGGGTAGATTGAAATCTACACATATTAGAACCTTTAAATTGGCCCATTGTGACACAAGCTTGTTGATCAACAATTCGCCAATTTCATCAGACGAACTCGATGATCTGTAAACTACACTTAATTTAAGGACTAAACTATTAAAATGAAATTTGAGCCGTAATGTTTCAACAATACCACCAAAGCAGTTTTTGGAGCAAAGGACAGGTCGTAAACCTTTTTTAACAAGAGCCATGCATCCACCATGGATTCTCCCTATACGGTCAAAACGAAAAATAAGATAATCAACATTATTGAAACAAGCATTCGAAATTTCATTAGATAACTAGGTTTCTGTTATCAGAATAATGTCAGGTATGTGGAGAAAAATTTCATCTACAAGAGAAGCCATTTTGTTGCACAAGCATTGAAAGTTAAAATACAATATTTTAGGCAATTGCAGGGGAACAGCATCATTTAAACGCACATAATCAGCGTTAGGGCCACCAAAGTGTTTGGGACAACTTTCCCCCAGAAATTTTAACAGACTCTCCAGCATCCCTGCGCCGTTTCAGCTCCTGCCTTAGAGCATAATCGGCATCACGCCGCAGCTTGGTTAAATCCGGTCTAACAAAGACTTTCCGAGCAACAGGAATACCTTGGGACGCATTCCGAACCTCGTTAAGAAACACTCTTCGTGGAACAGAAGAGCGAAATTTAACTTTAACAATGCGACAACGACCAGGTCGGACCTGACATGCACGGAACACTTCAGTAACATCTTCATTAGCAATCTGAAAATTATTACAGATACTATATTGAAAACAATGAATTCTTAGAAACGACTCCAGAATTCGAAAAGAAATGGATCGTAGCACACGAACATCAGTTCATTATTTTCGGTGATATCTTATATCGCGAAGGAAAGATCGTCCACAACAAACCGAACCTTGAGAATTTCAAATCGTGGTACCTCCTGATTTTCGACGACCGTTATTCGAGACGTATCATATTTCAAAATACGGAAGACCCTTAGGACTCGAAAAAGTATGGTCGAAAATAAGAAAATTCTTCTGGCCGAGTATGACTCGCGATTTACGACAATACATAGAAGAATGTATACCGTGCTCTAGATTTCGATAAGGTCCAAAACGGAGAAATCCATTGCAACCGATCAAAGCACTAGCACCATTCCATATGCTAGGAATTGATATTATTGGTCCTCTACCACCAACTCAATCTTGCAACAAATATATCATTTGTTTTATGGATTACTTTACGAAATGGCCCGAAGCATTTGCAGTACCATATCAAACGGCTAGTACAATCACAATGCTTTTTATTGAAAGGATCGTATGTCGACATGGAGTTCCGCGAGAAGTATTAACCGATCAAGGCCTTGTTTCACCGCCGAGAACTTTACAAAAGAATTAGCATTGATTGGAACTCAGAAAGTATATTCGGCACCCTATCATCATCAAGCGAATTTATTAGTCGAACGATGGAATCAAACGCGCAAAGCAATGCTCTAACCAACAACCGAATTGGTACCCGACAAAAAAGGGGATGAATTCTTGGGACCATTATGTTTCGCGTGCAGAACGGCGGTCCACGGTTCAAATGGACAAACACCGTTCTTCTTACTACATGGTCGAGATGCTGATCTGCCTGGAGAAAACCCAATCCATTGATATCAAGCAGCAACTACAGATGAAGGATACACACAACAGCTAATCGAAAAGCTGACGATAACATAGTCTTCCATCCAACCAGAATGTCGTCCAGGTAGATGACCACATCAGGGATACTTGGAGTAACTTGATGCATTACTTGACGGAAGTAGCCAGGTGCAGACTTGTTACTAAACGACAGGCGATTCTAAAGCAACACTCCGACGTGGATGTTCAGAGTCACGCGTCAACAAGTTTTGGGGGCCCAGCTTGATCTGATTGTAGGCGTCAGCCAAATTAATCTTGGTGAAGCAATATTCACCCCGAACTTTCGCATTAGCTCCTCCGGAAGTGGTAACGGGTGACTGTGCAGTGGAAGTTTTGGGTCGACCTTGCATGTATAGTCACCACAAATACGTATTTTATCATTCTCTTGTCCAGGCAATACGGTTTTCTTGGCGGGTACTACGGGACCGCCATGATTGCTGAATAGAGTTGGATTCCATGTTTCTTTGGCGATATCACACATTACTGATTCGGTCAGGTTTTTCTGCAGCGCAATGGGAACTGGTCGAGCTTTGTAGAATATTGTTTAAACGTTTGCCTTGAATTGCGCATCCAGCTCCACGTCTATCAGATACCCGAGTTTTGGTTTCCAGAGGTCAGGGTAATGATCGCAAAGTTTCTGGCATTCCTGAAAAAATACGGGATCTTACATGAGGTGTGTGAAAACAGTGTGGCAGGATTCAGTAAGGTACCGGTCGACAAAGCTTCCCAACTGTTGAATTTCGGATCGGTCCAGGAGAATGAAGTCAGATACGTCGGCAACGATAAATTCGAACTGTTGCAATTCAGACTAACAAGGAGTCCAGGCTACTGTTATGAACGTACCAAGTACGGGTATATCATGCTAGCTTGCTGAAACGAACCACGCAAACAGCTTGATCAGGGTAGAAGATCAAATGTATTCTCATTGTTGCTTGTTCAGGAAGTTTTCTGAGAATACGGTATCCAATTCCATGATGGAAGATTTAAGGCGGATTTCGAGATGTGCATCCATCTTCGACACCAAGTCTTGAGATGATCCAACCGTGCGAACTGGTACGATCTTGTTCATCGATTTCTTCTTCGTTGAGGTTTGATCCCGACGTTTCTTACGACAGCCAGCGTCCTCTGATGTTGCAGTAGTTGCAGGAAGTGTCGATGAACAGGCATTCGTAAGACATGTGGTCCTTCTTTCCACAACGGTAGCATTTCTGCTTGGTAGCTGTTACGTCGTCGTTTGTCTTGTTCTTGGTAACCATAGGCGGAGAGATCTGTTTTTTCACTTTGTTAACCAGTTTCAGAAGCAGCCCACCCGTGGTTTTCCTGGCTACTCTAGCAACTTCTTTCGCATAGACGGCGATCGAAATGGCCTTGGCGAAACCCAGTGCGTCGTCCTTGATCTTGGATAGAGCCTTCAGCACTGATTCATTGTTGACGGACTAGATAAATATTGTCTGAATAACTTCGTTTGTGGGTCTTTGATGAACGGCAAGTCGCAAATCTGGACGTCTTGGCCGATACGTGGGCGAGTTCTTGGCTGGTTTCACCAGACTTGCGTTTAAAGTCGCTCCAGAACTTGAATTTTTCCCGGACCGTGAAGAATTTCGCATCAAATTGGTCCTTCATGTTCATTCTTCAGTCAATGTTGTAAACAACGTCAGCATGAAAGTTTCGAGAACAAATTAACGCTCTACTAGCGCAGTGGACAACAATGTTTTCAGATAATAATCTGGAAACGTCATCGACATGTCGGGCACAGTTGTTCTGGCTTTTCTGATTGTCCCGGATGCTCAAATCATACATGCTCTTATTCAGAGGAGTGTGCGGATAGTACCATGTGAGGATCGAGCACGCCCTAGGGTGTTGCTGGTCTTTTGAGGCTTCGTAAGCCCCTGTGTTGCACAGACATCGAGCGTAGTCGCAAGTATAGGCAAAAAACCGGAAGAAAATGAGCAAAAATAACAAAAATTGGTGCAAGATTGGCAAAAATTGAAAAAAAATTTTGAGTAGCGAAAAATTTCTAAAATTTACCCATGACTTTCTCGGTCTCTCACGCCCGACAGCCGGTTCATTCTTCCTGAGACTTTGCACCTCGCCCATGTATGTCCTAATTGCATACATGAATGGAGGTCCGCAGTCACAGCTGGAAGCCGGGTCCCTTGGGAGGAATGGCCCCCGGTCTCCCCTGATGGGATGCGGTAGAAAAAGACCCATGAGCTCGGCGCTTACGGTGTCTCCAGGGAATAGGAGGTAGGGTGACCTGTGAGGGGGTAGTGTTCCCTCTTTGGGTAGCGAGAGGTCGAAGACACAGGGGCGATCTACATATGAGAATGCAGGATTAGTTTATTTGATTGTCTCAATTCATATAGTTTGTCATGGATTTCCTGTCGGAACTGCCTATATTGTCTCAGGTGTCCCGAGTGTTCTAATTGTCAGGATGCCTCCATTTGTCGCCATTGTCTCAATTATCCCGATTGCCCATTAATTGTCCCAATCATCCTAGGTTTGGCTCTCCCAATTTTCGCGATTGTCCCAATGTCTCCGTTGTCTTGTGTGTACCAACGGCCCAAATTCTGCTGATTGTCGAATTATTCCACCGATTGCCTTGATTGTTCCAAATGTCGCAATTTTCCCAGTAGTTCCGGCTATCTTAGTGGCCTTGATTGTAGTTGTCACATTTGTCTCAAGTATGCTAAATGAGGCCATTCTCCTATGTACCGGATCATGCAAATTTTCCGCTTGTTCCGATTCACCCAACAGTCCCGGTTATCCTGGTTGTACCAAGTATCCAAGTTCTGCCGAAGGTTCTCATGTCCCATTTTTTTCGACAGTTCAAATTGTCGCAGCTGTACTCGTTATTTTGATTGTGCCAACTGTACCAATTCTATCAGTTGTTGTAATAACTATACATATTGTCCTTATTTTCCTAAATGTCCTAAATTTTCCATACTCATGCAGCGAGGGCAGAATATCGCAATTTTTAAAAGTTCATAATTTTCCCCAATTTTGTCAATTTCCCGCACTTTAGGTAGCCTTTTTTGCCAATTAGCCATTATTTTTGATAATTCTTTAATTTTTACCAATTAATCCAACCTTTTGAGGAGCCGGGGTGGGGTGGGGGAATGCGGAGTGGTCCGACGCGTCAGAGGAGGGTAATCCTTTACCACACTATGACCATGTACGCCCTGGGCCTGATATCTAGTATTAAGGGCAATCCTTTTACGAAACGAGATAGCATTTGTCTGGCGCATAAATGACCACAAGAGGTAGAGCGAACTTTATGCTTGAAAATTAAAAAAATTGTTCGGCTGCAATTAAATGTTCCTTATGAAAAACTTAAATCTAGAACAGTAAAAAGTAATGCAAATTTAATGCGCAGAATTGCGTCATTGGCCGGCTATAAAATACAGTTGTGTAGCGGTAAACAGACGGAGCTCGGCCGCCCTATGAACTAATTGCGTGGCCATTAATGTTTCACATTGTTAATTGCCACCCATAATCCAAAGCTGCCGCTTCCGGCATTCAATTGTCGTGAAAGGATGACAATTAATGGCCGGCCAGCTGGGCCAAACTTACATGTTACAAAATTATATTTTTACTGATTGTAACACTGATGTTGTGGTTGTTGCTTATATTCAACAAACTTCTGAATGAATCAATCAACTACAGAAACAATATGTATACGGATTTTGTAAGTATGGTCATCATTTAATTTGTGTTATTTGTGGCAGGGTAATTACTTAGCTACTATGCAAGCGCCTAAATAAAGTACATAAACACCATGGTATGTGTTAGGGGTCGACCAGGCTGCCAGAGGGTTCCCGGTCCAAACCCTTCCCAAAAACTCAAAAATTCCCATACACCTCCCTCCCTTCTACGTCCTTGGGTTTGCATTTCTTTTGTTTTCGAGCTTTTCTTTTATTTTAGTGCTAATTTGCTTAAATTAGCACTTGTTTTTCTTGTTAGTTAACTAATGTTAGCTCTAGATTTTGGTCTTCTTAGTCAGTCTGGTCGTAACTTGGTTAAGTTAGGTGATGTTTTGTGAAAGGAAACAGTTTTAGTTGTGATTCCACTAACAATTGTTATTAATTGCAAACCACTAACAATTGTTATTAATTGCCGACTGGATCAGTTGATTTCCGGCTTGAGACTTAAACCTGAGCTTGTTTCCCAACTTTGGAAAAGTTTTATTAGAAATAGTTTGCTATTATTGGAAAGGTTACCTGGCTAATCTTCTGCGCTTATAATTGCATTTATGTTTGTGTATATACAGTTTATGTGCTTTGCTGATTAACGTTTTATGGTTCTGCGAATGGAGAATGGTGCGAATTAGTGACTCGTCAACGAGAAGCGTATCGTGGAGTGAAGTAACAACTATTTTCTGAAGTATGAGACCCGGAGTTTGGCTGCAAATAACATTGAGTGAAACATTTGCTATACCGCTAGGTACTTATTGTGCTATTAATCTATATTATTCATATTATTCCCAAATAAAACCTGAGATAGCACGAGCGATAACTAACCATATCCGTACTCGACATAACACATCCCTAGCTGAGCCGTCTGGCAGCGGTAACGTTAACATAAGGAAACTAATTAGTGTAAATCTAAGGAAAAGGATACGGAAATTAATTATATAAAAGTACGAGTCGAACCGTCCGGTTGCTACGTACAAACCCAAAATGGAAAGTAATAGATATCAATTACTCAGGATCTATCAGTGAACCGTCCGGCACTGTAGCTCTAAGGAAACTGATTAGTGTAATTCTAAGGCAAGGTTAAGGTACTCAGATAAACGTACGGATTGAACCGTCCGGCGAACTCGTGCCAACCTCAAAAGAGGAACTTTGAGGAAGTATTAGTGTAAATTTAAGGCGAAGGTTAAGGTATTCAAATAAACGTACCCGATCGAAGCGTCCGGCGGTCTCGTACAAACCTCACAAGAGGAATTGGTAATACATACTCTAACTGCAAGTAATAAATAACCTACCTTGAATAATAGTGCGCTGAAAATGTGAGCCTGAGAGAAAATAATTTGTACACGGATCAATCACAGAAATCGAGTGTTGTCAAGGTGCTAGAGGTTTTTTATCACAGAGTGTCGAGAATAGTTGGAGTCCGAATATTGAGTGGCGAAACTAAGTATACTGGAAGTACCGTATTATCAATTGTGCGATTTATTAACTTTGAGTAAAACTTCTAACTTCGCCTGGTTTGACTCTATGTCGGAATCAAGTGCGGAGCAACTCGAATAGTCACTCAGCAACGCATAAGAAAAAGAAGTACGATGATCTAGATCTATGGAACAATCAGTAATCTCCCCCGGCATACGTACTACTGGCCACGCGTACGGACGACACATCTTCGAGTGACGAATCCCGTCCCAATTTAAATAATCCGATAGCCGCCATAAGAAACTATAGTCCACCCCTACCCCCATTCAAACAAAAAATAACAGTGGGGCATCCACCAGGCTACCAATGGGAATCCCTGGCCTAAACATCTCCCAAAACCATAAAAATCATAAAAACTCCGAGCTGGTCACTAAATTCTTTATTATATCCCTCGTTGGGTTTGTCTTTTTTGTTTTTTTGTTCCTTCCTTGTTTTCGTATAAATGCTAACTTGCATAAATGAGTTTGTTTTGTTACCTAACGTAATTTTAGCTCAATTTTTGTTTAGTCGGTTAGTTTAGTTTTGGAGTTGCGGTTGAACGTAGACGTGTAGTAGTGGTGGTCTCACTTTTTTATATAATTATTCTTAGTTTGGTCACCTAGCTAGTAGCGTGACGTGGCAGTTTTTTTAAACGACTATCGTAAAGGTTAACGACGAGTTTGCGATTTAGCATTGGTGTTAGACAACTGTTATCGAATTATACTTTTGGTTTTTCATAACTAGCGATCAAGGGCGTAGCCAGGGGGGGTTGCGGGGTCGCGACCCCCTCCTTTTAGCTCAACCCCAAACAAATTTTTTTTTGAACGATTCCTGTTGAAAGTCATGTCGGAAATTGTCCTAAAACTAGCCTTTCTGGTACTAGAAAACAATAACTTTCAACTGTATTTTCGACCGAACTTCACATTTTTGTATAAAAATTCGCTATTTTGGGAACAGATGTATTTTTTTACTTGTTTATGGCGTATTTAATATACCAATTCTGGACCCCGCTTTCACATTTCTGAGCGCGACCCCCCCCCTGGACCTCCTTTTTTAGGTACCCACTGTGGGCCGCGACCCCCCCCCCCCCTTTCAAAATTCCTGGCTACGCCCTTGCTAGCGATTTATTATCAAAAACTACTCAATATTTGAAAGCTTTTTGGAGTCCTGGCGATTTAGTATGGACCTGCCTTGCTTTAAGAATTAACGTTGAGGAACATCGAGCTTCACAAATAGGTACATTAACATGTTATTACTTTAAATTGGTAATAATATTATTCCATCATAAAAACCTGAGTAAAACAACTGAGCACGCGTGTTAAATAAAAACCATAACGACCCTCCCCATAGAGCTCCAAAGTGTACCACCATAGTTTGACCAATTCCCCGTGGAGTTAATTGGGAAGGAAGCACGTTAGTATACCCAGGGTGAGTTCGGGTATTGGGGAACCAAAGTAATTAATTGGGAACTAGAGAGTAGTCGCCGCTACTAAGTAGCTATAGCAGGCTGGTCAGCCGTGCGGAGACGAGAACATTAATATAACTGGCACGTAACTACCTTGTACCCTCATCCGTCACCAGCCAGTTGGGTTGTAAGTTGTTGCGATAGTTTGATTTGATGCTGATGACCAGATAGAAGCCGGTGACTACCACCGGCCGTCAAATTGAATTGCGGTGCCTAAAAAGGAAATTGGCGACGGCGGAAAGCGCAATTAACGGCTCGATAAAAATCTGGAGGCGTGGAATCGACGCTTGAAAACGGCTAGAGACGGCGAAAAAAACTACGCTTGGTGGCAAGTTGTTCCAGATTTCAACTACTGTGTGATTAAAGAAATGCATCGAGTCTTAGTATTTTCGGAGTTCGAAGTTTGAGCATATGACCTCTAGTGTTCGTATCCCAAGCGAGATGTAAAAGTCCAGATGTGTCAAAATCGAAGAGACAGTTTATACACTAGAATCACGTCTTGTCTAGCTCGCCGCGTGGAAAGTTTCTGAAGACCCAGCCAGGCAAGACGATCTTCGTAGTTAGTATTCCACAAACCCAACACCCGTTTAGTTGAAAAACGCTGGACCCTTTCAACAAGTTTAATATCTCGCTGCAAGTGTGGACTCCACGCCTCCAAGCTGTATTCCATCTTAGATCTTACTAAACATTTATATAACGGAAGAAACACAGCCCTAGAAATAGGATAAAAAATACGTGGAATTGTTCGCATTGTTCGCAAACTCTGGTTCGTAACATGTAATACGTGCATTGATGATTTTACGTTGTTTGTAACAACAACTCCTAAATCGTTAACCTTATCAACATTGTTGAGAAGAACATCGTCTAAGATGTACTGATGCTTGGGGTTGTTTTATCCAAAGTTAATAATTTCACACTTTTCGGCATTAAATCCAGGAAATTGTTCTCAGACCACTTTTGGGCTGCATAAATCTCATTCTGGAAAACAGTTAACATATATCTTTTTTTTTTCTTCCGCGACTACCTTTTTTATTTTTTTTTTTTTTTTATCTATCACTAGTATATTATAGTGTCCTCTACACGCAGGATCTAATTCTTACTATAGGCTATGATTTTATATAGCGTTTTATGCGAGTTACTTTCGTGGGAATATGGATTGGTTGAGTTTGCTCATTGAGGGGTGTGGTTCACGTGTCTCTGGCTCTAGGGCTGTAGGGCGGGCGGCCCCGCCCCCAAGTATCAAAGTCATCTATAAAGTATGTGCAAAAGGTTGGTGCTAATACAGTGCCCTGCGGCACACCGCTGCTGGTAGAACGCATTCCAGACTGCTCATCACCAATTACAACGCATTGATACCTATCAGACAAGAAATTTTCAATATATATGTACCTTTATATGTGTACCTTTCTTCTCCCACAGGTACATACGTGTAGAAGTTATCGAGAAACTCTGTCGTTTGAATTCTTCAATGTACCATTGAGAGAGAAGATTCGCCTTGTGATATACCTGCTGCTGCTGTGTCGTTTTTTTCAATTGCAGCGTGATTTCGCCCGTCAAACGCGGGCTTTTGGAATTTTGGACGACAAATGGTACTACCAGAGTTTCTCAATGGACGAGTCACAGTGCCAAATTCCACCAACAAGTACAAGTACACAGTTTGGAATGCCGTAAGGGCCAGGCGAAGAAGCAATTTTGACCCCAGGACATAGTTCATAGACGTCAAGGATGGTGAAGTTTGTATTTGATAACAAGGGTGCTTGCTTGCTTTCGACGACAGGTCCCACACTAGTTTCTCGAGTCGAAAATATGTTAGCAAAGAAGTCGTTGAAAGCATAAGCACAGACTTCAGCATCTGTCACTAATTCATTGTCAACTAAAAGGGAAGTACAACTAGAACGAGTTTTAAGTTGATTTCGACCGCAAGACCAGAAAGTTTTAGGTTGTACTGATAACTTGCAGGCTAATTTTTGCGTGTACTTAAATTTAGCATCCCGGATAATGTGGTTTGTGAGGCAACAGCTTTGGCGATAATGAACCCATGCGGGTTCACATTTCGATCGCTCATAAGCTCGGTGAGCATTGCGCTGTCGCTTTATTACTTGCCAAGTCGCATAGTTAGTCCACGGTGGGCGATGGCGTTGATATGAGACTGGTGCCATGGGACAATACTTGTCTATATCGCTCAAAATATGAAACCCCAAGTTTGATCAACAGAGACGCTATTCAAGCTGCTAAGGCGAGAAGAAACGTGATTAATGAATGAAGGCCAGTTCAGCAGTCTACGCCAGTAACGTTTCCTTTAACTTCTTATCGATAGTTGTGGTATATCAACAATAAGCTCAAACCAAGACTTATGATCACAAGCCAACTGGGCAGTCTACAACCACACTACGAATCAAGTTCGAATTGTTTGTAAACACCAAGTCAAGAATATTGTCATAGCGAGTTGGTTGTTTCACATGTCAAAAATAATGTCCATAAATGAGTCAACAGAAAGAGACCAAGTTAGGTTAGTCCAATTTATTATCGGGTAGTTAAAGTCTCCAGCGACCAATTTTCTTTTAGAATACGAGACAGTGCCTTGTCCCAGGCGTTTGAATTACTTGGTGTGGTGAGCGATAAGCACAAACTATATAAGAAGTGTTAAGTTACCAAATACGCACGTGCATGAAACAATGTCTTCGTAAGAGCTGCAATCGAGCGTAGACTCGAATGAAGTAACATATTCTCTGACATAAATGAGCACACCGCCACATCGTGATGATCAGTCACTTCTAAATGTTTTATAGCATGATATGGCTATTTCGCTGTTATCAATGCGTCATGACACCATGATTCAATCATAAAAACAATAAGAGGCAGCAAAGGAAACGCAAAGAATCTGTTTTGTTGACTAATGATTGGCTGTCGAAAAGTGAACAAAAATTTTTACGAATAAATTTAAGTGGATTAACAAGGTTACAGTTATTAGAGATATCGTTATTTGAAATTATTTTATTTACAACAGGAGGATCAGAATCAAATTCACAGATTGAAACAGAATGTACATTTATAATTGAGTTGGATGACGACGAACCGCTGATCACTGTGGAGGGTTGGCCGCTGACGTGTGGTCTCCATCTACTGAGTTTTTTGTTACAGTTTTACCACGACTGATTCGAACCTGTTCGCCGGCGGCTCTTCGCTGTTTGAATTCATTGTACACCACTAGATCTTCACGTTGTATTTTGGTTAGGTCACGCTTATATAATGCTACACTTCTTAAACCGGTCATCCACAGTATCCTTCAAGTTAGTGGCGTTTCTCAGGATCATAAGTGGACTGTCGGAAGACTGAAACACAACTTTCGGAGGACGAATAGACGACGTGTTTCTCCCCACTCGAAAAATATTTTTAACACAGAGTTTGGATCAGTTTTAGTTGCCAGTAAGTTGAAAACCATTAAGTTGCGTTGCCTCGACTGCCTATCACTAATTTCCGCCGCCACAGAAGAGAAAGTATCTGGTTGCGTTTTGATAGTAGAATCATCCAAACTGTGGTGTTGGTCTTCACTGGGGCTAGTAACATGACAACCTTGCACTATGTTTGATACCGCTGCCGTTGGCTGATCAACCTTTACAGATAACATCTCAATTTTGTTGGAATTTGAGTTGATACCTTCGAACGTCTCCCTAACTGTATGCAAGCAACGAACACAACCCCAGAATATTTGCTACTGGTTTTATAACTTCTTTATAAAGAACCTGCGTGACATTACCACATTGTTGGGCTGTATGAAAGAACGACTTACAGCATTTACATTCAACGAACTGATCACCAGCAAATGTGTTGATCGGTAAGCCGCAATTAGCACTGCTGAAAGTTATTACTGAATTATCATCTGAAGTTGAAATACGTGTAATAGGCTTTTCGATATATATAAAGCGTAATATAAACTCTGAACTAGCGTAATCCTGAGACACCAGGCTAAGGTAATTAAGCAAACGTGTGAGGTCAGCCGTCCGGAGGCCTACATACTAACTCAAAAGAGTTTTTGATAGAGTAGCAATATCCAACTACATGACGTCTGGTTGCTGTTGGCTTTAAGGAACTTATTAGTGTAAATTTAAGGACGAGGCTAAGATAATTAAATAAATGTTCCTGGCTAGCCGTCCGAAAGTCTACGTACAAACCTCACAAGAGGACAAATCGTTTTCAGGCGCTAATCTAAACTATAAAATAGACCCATAATTATTTAGAATAATAGTACTTTCAAACATCTGAGTTCAAAATTCGTAAAGCAAGGCTTGGCCAGTAAAAGTCTCGAGAATTATTAAAAAGCGAGTGGCAAAAGTATCGTCGAGAAGATCGGAATGCATAAGGGTTCGAAAAACGCTTGTACAGCTAAAAACAATTTGATATCTAAAACCAATATCTTGTATATGTGCTACTAACTTTGAAATAAACGTTCTAACACTGGCTTTATTGGTTTATTGTCGGAATCATATTCAGAGCATATCGAATTAGACAAGCCGCAATGCTAACTGGGTCGAGACATTTAAAAATAGAATAGGCACGCGTCAAGAACGGGAACTACTACGATTTACGCCGGCATACTACTGTCCATACCTCGAACTGCACATCTTCTGGTGACGAATCCTGTCCCATTTTAATATCCGATAGCCTACATACGAAAATATCCCTGAACAACCCCCACCCCCGTTGAAAACAAAATAACAGTGAGGTTGTTATAGGTGTCGTGGGTTTGGTAGGCTACCAATGGTTTCCTGAGCCCAAACCTTTCCAAAAATCATAATTCCCGTCCCTACCCAAAAGTTTTAGTTTTTATAATTTTATTTATTGGTCCCCAATTCCTGAAATCTCAAAATCCTAAAATTTAATCCTATTAGTTAACTTTGTTTTGTTCTGGTTTTACGTTAGCTTCAGTCTTTTGATTGTGTTTGTTTTACTTCCGGTTTAGTAACGTGGTATTACAGTTGCTATGGCTCTTACGATTTCTCCTGGTACTTTAGACTCATACGAGAGAGTACAAAGTGTTTCTTCTCAAAAAGAACTGCGTAAAGCTGATTGGTTTTGTAACATATATTTTAACGCCATTGTCAGTTGTACGGGGGCAATTGGTTTAAATAACGATCGCTATTATTCAAAGGCTGAGGTTGACGTGCTTAGATAAACGTGCATCGTCAGCTGTATGGCGGCGATTGTACCAATCTCACAAAAAAGTAATAGAGTATAACCATAACCAAATCGTAACCTTAATAAAGAGTAGAGATGAGTTAGCAGAGTGCGCTCAATGGCCGTAATAGTAACTTGTTCAGAATAGACAGAAGGTGCTGGTGCATAACAAGGCATAATCTTTTAGTAACGTCTTTAAAGAATTGTGCCATAAAGAGAGCTGACGGGTTGACGCTCAATAACTGTGCCTTAACATTTTATACTATCTTGTGACTATCTTCAATGTTTTGTACCATCTCGTTCCCAACAATCTTCGGTGACAAACCCCGTCCCCTTTAATATGCGATAGCCGTCATAATAAGAAATTCCTCATCCAACCCTACCCCACTACAAATTCCAAAATATAACAGTAGAGGGTAGAGGGTTATTCAAAGGGGTTTGGATCTAAACCCGTCCAAATAAAGTTATTCCTAACCTCCGGCAGACCAAATACCTGGGTTTCTTAAATTTTTGTTTTGTTTATTACACCCTCCCTTCCATTTTCATATTATCCTCTTTCCTTACTCGCCCTGGATTTATTCACGAAGTTAACCCCTGTAATAAGCTCACCCCGTATAATTCTCACTCGACACACGGCCGACGATTGACATTATTTACTATACACTATTTATATATATATACTATTAATTTATTTACTTGCCACTGTTTTGTACCCCACAGCTTGATTCTTTAAACCCGGAACACCTATACTTTTAAACGAAATTAATATTACTGAGATAATAATATACTATAATACTTACGTGTGATTTTCATTTCCTGTTACCCAACGCAACATTCATGAAACCAAGTCAAAATAATAAAGCAAGCCATAAATACTTGCTTCATGCAATTCTTTTGCATTCTAAACCAATCTGGCAATAATCCAAAAAATCCCTAAGTTGCCACACGAAAGCAATAATTAAACTACACGTCGTTCTACATGTCAAAAAACACAATACCGCCGCCATACAATGGAACTGGTATAAGATGCAAAACTCTTAGTTAGTTAATCACTTAACGCGTATATGCTCAATCAATTCATAGATTCAATAACAATTCGTCAGTAATTGTTACACAACACGATCATAACTAAATCAAACTAAAATCCAAACATAAGTAAGGGTTAGCTAATCACAAAAACAAGTGAGTTATGTATGTTAGGACGAAATAAGGAAGAGGATAATATGAAAATGGAAGGGAGGGTGTAATAAACAAAACAAAAATTTAAGAAACCCAGGTATTTGGTCTGCCGGAGGTTAGGAATAACTTTATTTGGACGGGTTTAGATCCAAACCCCTTTGAATAACCCTCTACCCTCTACTGTTATATTTTGGAATTTGTAGTGGGGTAGGGTTGGATGAGGAATTTCTTATTATGACGGCTATCGCATATTAAAGGGGGACGGGGTTTGTCACCGAAGATTGTTGGGAACGAGATGGTACAAAACATTGAAGATAGTCACAAGATAGTATAAAACGTTAAGGCACAGTTACTGAGCGTCAACTCGTCAGCTCTCTTTATGGCACAATTCTTTAAAGACGTTACTAAAAGATTATGCCTTGTTATGCACCAGCACCTTCTGTCTATTCTGAACAAGTTACTATTACGGCCATTGAGCGCACTCTGCTAACTCATCTCTACTCTTTATTAAGGTTACGATTTGGTTATGGTTATACTCTATTACTTTTTTGTGAGATTGGTACAATCGCCGCCATACAGCTGACGATGCACGTTTATCTAAGCACGTCAACCTCAGCCTTTGAATAATAGCGATCGTTATTTAAACCAATTGCCCCCGTACAACTGACAATGGCGTTAAAATATATGTTACAAAACCAATCAGCTTTACGCAGTTCTTTTTGAGTAGAAACACTTTGTACTCTCTCGTATGAGTCTAAAGTACCAGGAGAAATCGTAAGAGCCATAGCAACTGTAATACCACGTTACTAAACCGGAAGTAAAACAAACACAATCAAAAGACTGAAGCTAACGTAAAACCAGAACAAAACAAAGTTAACTAATAGGATTAAATTTTAGGATTTTGAGATTTCAGGAATTGGGGACCAATAAATAAAATTATAAAAACTAAAACTTTTGGGTAGGGACGGGAATTATGATTTTTGGAAAGGTTTGGGCTCAGGAAACCATTGGTAGCCTACCAAACCCACGACACCTATAACAACCTCACTGTTATTTTGTTTTCAACGGGGGTGGGGGTTGTTCAGGGATATTTTCGTATGTAGGCTATCGGATATTAAAATGGGACAGGATTCGTCACCAGAAGATGTGCAGTTCGAGGTATGGACAGTAGTATGCCGGCGTAAATCGTAGTAGTTCCCGTTCTTGACGCGTGCCTATTCTATTTTTAAATGTCTCGACCCAGTTAGCATTGCGGCTTGTCTAATTCGATATGCTCTGAATATGATTCCGACAATAAACCAATAAAGCCAGTGTTAGAACGTTTATTTCAAAGTTAGTAGCACATATACAAGATATTGGTTTTAGATATCAAATTGTTTTTAGCTGTACAAGCGTTTTTCGAACCCTTATGCATTCCGATCTCTCGACGATACTTTTGCCACTCGCTTTTTAATAATTCTCGAGACTTTTACTGGCCAAGCCTTGCTTTACGAATTTTGAACTCAGATGTTTGAAAGTACTATTATTCTAAATAATTATGGGTCTATTTTATAGTTTAGATTAGCGCCTGAAAACGATTTGTCCTCTTGTGAGGTTTGTACGTAGACTTTCGGACGGCTAGCCAGGAACATTTATTTAATTATCTTAGCCTCGTCCTTAAATTTACACTAATAAGTTCCTTAAAGCCAACAGCAACCAGACGTCATGTAGTTGGATATTGCTACTCTATCAAAAACTCTTTTGAGTTAGTATGTAGGCCTCCGGACGGCTGACCTCACACGTTTGCTTAATTACCTTAGCCTGGTGTCTCAGGATTACGCTAGTTCAGAGTTTATATTACGCTTTATATATATCGAAAAGCCTATTACACGTATTTCAACTTCAGATGATAATTCAGTAATAACTTTCAGCAGTGCTAATTGCGGCTTACCGATCAACACATTTGCTGGTGATCAGTTAGTTGAATGTAAATGCTGTAAGTCGTTCTTTCATACAGCCCAACAATGTGGTAATGTCACGCAGGTTCTTTATAAAGAAGTTATAAAAC
>JASANE010028118.1:0-45701 GCA_030248225.1 Trileptium ribeirensis
TCGTGCGTATCAGCTGTCAGGCTTATATATGATATACCAGCGCGAAACCCGTATTCATATCTAATGAAATGATAAATGTTAGAGTGCATATATAGATAGGAAATCAGGATAGAAAAAATCATACGTATCAGCTGTCAGGCCTATATATGATATACCAGCGCGAAACCCATGTTCATATCTAATGAAATGATAAATGTTAGAGTGCATATATAGATAGGAAATCAGGATAGAAAAAATCGTGCGATCAGTTGTCAGGCTTATATATGATATACCAGCGCGAAACCCGTGTTCATATCTAATGAAATGACAAATGTTAGAGAGCATATATAGATAGGAAATCAGGATAGAAAATATCGTGCGATCAGCTGTCAGGCTTATATATGACATACCAGCGCGAAATCTGTGTTCATATCTAATGAAATGGTAAATGTTAGAGCGCATATATAGATAGGAAATCAGGATAGAAAAAATCGTGCGATCAGTTGTCAGGCTTATATATGATATACCAGCGCGAAACCCGTGTTCATATCTAATGAAATGGTAAATGTAACAGTGCATATATAGATAGGAAATCAGGATTGAAAAAATCGTGGGTATCAGCTGTCAGGCTTATATATGATATACCAGCGCGAAACCCGTGTTCATATCTAATGAAATGAGAAATGTTAGAGTGCACATATAGATAGGAAATCAGGATAGAAAAAATCATGCGTATCAGCTGTCAGGCCTATATATGATATACCAGCGCGAAACCTATGTTCATATCTAATGAAATGATAAATATTAGAGTGCATATATAGATAGGAAATCAGGATAGAAAAAATCGTGCGATCAGTTGTCAGGCTTATATATGATATACCAGCGCGAAACCCGTGTTCATATCTAATGAAATGACAAATGTTACAGCGCATATATAGATAGGAAATCAGGATAGAAAAAATCGTGCGTATCAGCTGTCAGGCTTATATATGATATACCAACGCGAAACCCGTGTTCATATCTAATGAAATGGTAAATGTTAGAGTGCATATATATAGGAAATCAGGATAGAAAAAATCATGCGTATCAGCTGTCAGGCAATATGCGATCGAAAGAAGTTTTTTTGCTCAATTCTGCGACATTTGAGAAAACTTCGCTAGCTCTATCTCAATCGCACATTTTTGTTTCAAAACAAAAAACATAACAAATAACGTAGATTGCAAAATATTAGACCGCCTAAAAACAATAACTAAACTACACTTAATTTATTCATTGACGTTTCTCATAATAACCGAAATATCGCTTCGGTTAAAAATATTTTCCATGCCTGTTCCCATCAAATACCGAAGCTTCCAGGGACGTCTTGGGTTATTTAAGTCCAGGATGATGGGAGAAAAATAATAAGACCCGAACAAAACGTTTTCCAACCACTACAATTAAATACACAAAATATTTATGTATGCATGTGCCTTAAGTAAGTTTTGTTTTAAAACCCGGCTTGCTAAACTGTGTTTGAAATTTTCTAAGGCAATCGAACAATGTATAAATTATTTAAACTATTTATACATTTTATAGTAGCACAACATCAAAATAGATAGATACAATACGTCGCATCGAAGCGAACACTATTTCAATTATTTCATTGTCGCCGAAAACCATAAACTAAATATTAACATAATAACCGGCTTAATGTTTGTGGTTATTGCTCGTGCTTAAAATTTAATAAATGCTTCCATCAACACAATTGCTGCCTTTAGTAGGATTAAATTTACAATGTAGGTCCTATACGACAAGGTGGGTTGGAGAAAAGCCGGAGGTAAAACTGGGATAAAATCGAACATATCGTGGCATATTTTGTGCTAAACATTGCTCTGACAGACAAATTTAAATCGCCAGGCTATACCTAAAGTCGAAGAAATAAAAATATCCTGTTTAGAATCCAACATCTTAAGCTGTTTCAGGGCGTCCCAAGAGGGTAGAGCACGCGTAGGGGAAGGGGGGCGGTCCCTACGGCTTTTTACTACTAATTAAATGATGGGGTTATAGCAAAATAAATCCGGACGTTTGGCCCCCATTCGGTTTTCTTCCCGCGCTCTCTTCTTTTAAAGGTCTTGCGACGACGCTGGGCCGTTGCTAACAACATTGATGTTTTACGTCAAAATAAACTCATTTTGGTTTTTAGGCTTAGTACATGGCTCGGACCTTAGCTGGGAAATTGGGAATACTGATGCATGTGTGACATTGCGGGTGAATTTGGGTTTGAAATATATGAAATTTCAAGGGAATTTGTGAATTTTGATTTTATGAAATTCCGCGGGAATTTGGGAAACGGCAAAGTGGAAATGTGGGAAACGGAAAACCTTTGAAAGAGGAGACTGAAATATGTGCGTCGATTTACACAATACACACATTTTGCCGCTGGAAACGCAATCCCCAAAAAGCAAGCATGGGCCACGTTATGTATTAAATCATATTAAAACGTTGTAATTATATGGATTAACAAAATTTGTGGAGGGAACTGCACTAAACTTTTCCAAATCAGTGAAATTGCCCAAATTTATATTAGGAGCGAAATAAGAAACGTATCCATAACTAACCTCAGTCTATTTCAATTTTTATGATGTGTACTGACCCGGTTGTCTCAAACTTTCCGATAGTCCTATTTAAAAGCTATTGCTCTAAATGTTTCTAGTATCCCGACTGTCCCAACTGGACAATCGGGACAGTTCGGTTTCCACTGTCCCGACTGTCCCAATTGAGACAGTTGAGTTTCCACTGTCCCGACTGTCCCAATTGGGACATTTGGGTTTCCACTGTCCCGACTGTCCCAACTGGGACACTCGGGACAGTTGAGCATCCACTGTCCCGACTGTTTCAACTAGGACAATCGGGACAGTTGTGATAATCGGGCAATTTAGAATTAATGATTTAGCTAGACACACAGCAATGTTTTATAGACACACATATATACATAAATTGACTGTCCCTGGGACAGTCGGGAAGCTCCTGAACTTGACATGGGCCGCATCACCTATCACGGGAGCGCACCGGCATTGACCGTAGGGTACCGGATCAATGAGACTGAAAGTAAAATCGCAGAAATTTCGGTTCTTCATCCCCGGCCCATCCGAGTGCGCCAACACTTTGCCCCCCATACATTATTAATATATATGATATCTTTAAATTCATTTGGGGCCGACCGGACACCATAAATAAAAATCACGATTATTTCATTGCGGTGCGAAATCACCCCGTGCACCTCGGGCGGGTGCAGCGTGACGATACAACAAACAATAATAATGGTACAGTTTTATTGTATATCCACAATGAATGGTACACAGTGTAACGCCAGGATCACGCTGCACCGGTATCCGATCGCCCATCATGTTGAGTTTGCCCCTTTTCTGACCTTGATATGAACGTTTTCTTTATTTTAGATATCCTGTTAAAAATCCCTGAAAATCTCGGGCTGTTACGTACACAATGTATACTTGATGTCAATAAACAATTCCTATAATATCGTTGTTATAATGATTTGTAATTATTGCGGTAATCACGCTCCACCTGCCTGACATGCAAGGGCATGACCTTTTCGCATGGGAAATAACAAATTGTTAAGATCACTTGCAGGTATCCGGTCTGCCCCAAATGCAACCTCAGGATAACTTATGTATGGTTATAAAATGTATTGTGTAGAAACGGCTGCGCACTCGGATCGGCCAGGAACAACGGGCGAGATCTTCACGGTGCTATTTTCGGTTTCACTGATTCGGTGCCCCCAGGTCGATCTCATAGCGTACGCCTAATATTGTTATAATGATTGTACTGCGTGTCAGGATAGGTCGGGGCATTGTGCGGAATCTTAATCGACATTCAAACGGGAAATTTTGTTGCAATTCGAATCTCGGAGACCTCTCCTGGCATGCAGAATAAATGCAACATGTCGCATATACTATGCTTGTGGTATTTCTGGGCGTTTAAAAGCAAAAGAAAGTTGGCCGAACCCGAACGTAACATCGTTTATAAGGGGTTTTTGGAAATTTGGAAATTTTGAATTTTCCTTAAACTTCACGTAACGTAGGACTGACATATAGTCTCTTAAAGCTTCAAAATCGTGCCTTCGGGTCAGCTTATCCCTTACTCGTAACCACTTATGGGCCCCTAACTAGGTGTTTAAACACGCAAATTTTAACGTCTTAGGTCTCAACCAAATTAAACAAAACTTTCCGGGTTTTTGAGCTCTACGCCCCCACGCTATCTGACCCTAACTATTTCACCCAGAACCGGGTCCACCCCTCGCGGAGCACAGAAATTTTCTAGATTTATTGTATAAAAAGGCCTCTAGCAGGCCACCTATTTTGTTTACTTTTAAATTTCCATTTTTATGAGTAGGCGACCTGCCAGGGCACGGATCCGACCCTGCCCCGGCCGCCTACTGTTTTTCATTATTCTGAAAACAACAAAAACTTAAAAGTTTTTATGCATTACAGGCGCCCAAAGCGCTTATATATTTCTCTTTCACAAAATCCTCGCGCCTACCAGCGCGAGGTTTAGGGTTTCTTACGAAGCATTTGGCACGTTTCGGCCACTTCCCACAAAATAACGATTTCTTTTACATCGCCCCAGACGTTGTCAGTTACATTACATTGTTTTGAGGCCGCCTACCTGTCATCATTGTTGCCTACAGCTACATATGTTGTTTGTATTTCAAGTTTAAATCTTTACATTTGCCGGTTTGAAATATTCCAAAAAGCGACTTTGTTTGATGCTGTACTGCGATCAGTGCATAAAAGGGGCAGAGAAAAACAAGGAGGGCAGATATAGGGGTATAAAAGGAAAAGGCCCGACGCAGCATCGGAGCCAGTTGAGGGCTGATCACTTGGGAATTGACGTTTTGGTGTGGCGGTTGTCGCCCACTTGTTTTACATTTTCATCGCTTAAGTTGTTTTCTTGTTTAATTTACTTCTCTCTTCTCAGGAGTGGCTCTCGCCGTGTAGATGCGGGGAAAAGTCCCTTCTGATGAGGTAATATGTTTTAAAATTACCTAGCCAGGACTGCCCTTGCGGGTGCTGGCGCGTCCGACGGATGCCCCGCGCACCCGTAAGTGCATCCCCAATAAAGTTGGCTGAATGGCGCGTTTTTGAATGAGTACAAATTTCTCGGCTCTCGACTGGTTCCCCGCTCGCCGGATCGCATTTTGTTTTCTAGACTCGGGGGGTGAAAATTTACTTATAAGTGAAGTGAATGGAACTGGGAGGTTTCGGAGCACACACAGGGGGGGAAGGACATAGAGAATCGGGGCAAAATAGTAAATGGGTTGCGATGACCTGAAGGCAGCCACCAACGTTATAAGTTGTATTTATGATAAAACCGCTTTACAAATAAGTGAGTACAAACAAAATCGGTCATTAAGATCTTCCTCGGATTTCGAGTGCTGCTCCCTGAGATTTTCACTTGCTTTAAAGCCGGCTAGTCGCCTAAAACAAGCTCTCCTTGTCGTGTAGACACGGTAGGGAACTTCGTTCGATTTCTATTTGCATTAATAGGACTTCCACAGCTCGAATTGGCACGTTAGCACACTGCGAAAGCTCGGGTCTCTTTATCCTCTTCAAAACCACTCATACTTCTGCATTGGAAATTAACTCACCCGCTTTCAAGCCAGTAAAACGTGCCGACTCACATTATAGAAGTCTTGGGTGGCTCCAGGTCATCTGAAAGTAAGACGTGTCAGTTCAGGACCAGATGGAAGTGCAGAAATCAAAACGGACGTGGCCAATTACAAACGGGGGCACGAGGTCATTCAGGAAGCCTGAGGAACGGAACCCCTGACGCCAACCACGAAATCCGAGCTCATTCCCTGAGTGTTTCTGCTTGTATCCATGGAATTCAACTCGCTAACCTCAAAATCCAGACGGGTCTCATACCGTGAGGAAACGGTAGAGCACCCCGTCACGATATTCAACAATCAATAACTATCGTTGGGTCGATGCGGCTGCTCCGCTTTCGGCGTTATTCTTCCCTGCCTTTTCTCCGTTTTAGCGAAACGGGGTTCCCGAAGTATTTCAAAAGCAAACTTTCGCAGTTTCTTTTTGTTTCAAATCGGACTATTTTCGGTTGAGGAGCGCGGCAATAATCGCGCCGAGTCGGTGCCTGTAAATGACTGCGGACACCAACGCGAAACGAGAATGCCCGAAGAGGCGCTAGCTGAACAAGAAAGCAGAGCAAACTGGAGTCAGCTGCGACGCGTTAATTTAGCTTGAGTGTCAACAAAATACTCCAGATCGCACCCCGTAGAAGAGCTACTGCCCTGAGGAGTTTATAAGCAAAACGTTTCTCCAAACATCATCGAAATCATTACACGTGGACCCACACCGTGTAGACGCGCGGAGGTCCTCGTTGGAACGATTTTCATGTCAAAACCATAAGTCTTAAAATCAGAGGAAGGCAAGCAACGTCGTTCCGAAAACAGGGAGACGCGGCATCGGCTCCCCATTTTAGTAAGGCCTCTTGTTTTCCATACTGCCCCTGCGCAACATGTTTTGAGTGCAATAGGAAAACGATTCACAATAATCGCGGGATGTTCGCAGGTGACTCCAGACTTCGTTAAATGAACCTAGCCTGGAAGGATGGAGAGTGAAAGGAGTTCAAGCATCGACTGTAAGAAAAGGGTAATCGAGCCTAGGGCATGGAAGACCAGTTAAAACACGGATTATCGAGGAAATAACCGCTGAAATATCGTCGAAAGCCCAGTGCATGACCCACGGGGAATAAAATTCAGGGTACGAAGGGCTGATTTTCATATTGGCAGGAATTAACATCAGCTGCTGTTTTACATTGGGTGCCCTGCGAGGTACACCCAATAATGTCATTGCATGGACGTGGCGTATAATGTACTAAAGTGCATACATAATTGCGTTCTATTTAGAGCGTCGATTTCAATGTGTAAGCGATACATTTTTATTTTACCGGAGAAATAAAATTTCTGTGGCACGAGAAAGAGGCCAATGATTTAGGACCCAGACAATCACGCAATACTAGGATCTGCGAACTAACTAGTCCTTTTTAAGGAAGCTCGCTAGCCCACTAGGCAGTGTCTAATAGACAGTCTGTGAAGCTAACGTCTGGTTCAGCGCTTAAACTTGTAAACAAGCTTCGCTACCCTAGTTCAATCTAAAGTACACACACTAGATAAGTGCCCTGGGATGAGTACCCAGATGTACCCTAGAGTTATCATTTTAATAAGAAAGTTCTCACTGGGCTAATAAAGATACCGTCGAGCACGGGTTCACGTACCCACGTTCAAGGTGCAGGAACTCCCAATCAATAAGGGTAGTGAATCAAATAATAAGGCGGGTCAGCCTTATTATTTGTGAGCAGGCTTAGGGGTTGACCCTCCCTCTGGTGGACCTCATACTACTATATAAGTGGGCCAACATAGGGGCCAGGCCGAACACCATGGTTAACCCGCCGGCAGTCTGCTAAGCTAAGCGATTCCCTTAGGTTAGCTAGCAGTTTACCGGGGAGTCGTGGAAGCCGGGGTTGTCCGGGCACCACACCAAGAAAACTGGTGGTGCAGCTGGGATCCCTTAGGGCCAGAACTGGTCCTAGTACAATATAGGTATACGCAGGGACAGGGTGGTAGGTTTGGAGCCCCGCGGCGGCCCCGGTAGGCCCAGGACGAGGGTGCCCTTTTGGCGGGTGGTGCTTAAGGGATTCCCCATCCTTGACCCCGGGGAGGGTCCTGTCCTGTGGCGCGTTCCCCCTTGGATCGCCCGCGAAGTGGCGTGAGCCCATGAAAATTTCAAAATCGGAATAAATGCAAACGCGCAGACTGACATATTTATATGTAATGTTCACATGTGGGCACCTGGTTTAGATGGGGATTGTCTGGAAAATCGGCGGCATGAGCCCTTTGGTAAACAATCAATTTAAGTCGCCAAACCTGCATGTAAACGTGCAATGTCTGCACGTCAACTTACGGGTTCCATGGGAATTTCATAAGCAACATAAAAACGTGCAAATGTTTGCACGTCGGCGCGTGGATTCCATGGAAAGTCTACGATGAGATTTGGGTCGGGGATCATGGACAGTTATTCGAGTTAGTAGTTAAAAGATATTAATATTTTAGTAATTTAACGTTAATAATTAATATTTTGGAGTTTAGAATTCTTTTGAAGTGGGATCGCCAGTATCTCCAGGCGTAAACAAGGGATTAAACCAAATGAAAATAACGGGCGAAATTTCGACTATCGCTCCACTTTTGCAGATGTCTCTCTATTGTTTTTGCCTTTCCCTAAAACAGATCCTGGTTTACGGCAAGCACCGACTTCCAAAGTTTCAAGACTTATCCGATTGGCGATCGGCAATAAAATTTAAAAGTAAGGGGCGACGCAAGATAGCCTACAATTGGATGACGGTCTAAATTTGTACAGATTGATAGCGACAAAATCGTTGAGGTTAGGACCAACCCGCTGAAAATACGAATCAGTTTGACTTGGACACCATGTAGTTCGGTCAACTCTACTGAACGGCTCCGCGGTCATAGCTAGTATATGTTTTCATTACGGTTTTATCGCTTTTCGTATGGAATTTCGATCGAAGGACTGTTGGAGAGGAATCCACGTGACATTCAGTGTCGCGTGAAGGGATACAAGCTGGTGCTGCCCGATGGTATTAAAGGCGTAATGGCCGTGGAAAGTTTGGACAAGTTGAAGGGGTTTATTTTCTCCGAGGTTAGACGTGCATAGGTCGATCACTTGTAAACATTATCTATAAAATGATGAGTATAATAGTAGCAAATAGGTAACGCATGAGTTGGTGTTCCGTCCGCCGTTGGGCACTCCGCTAGTTCTTGAATCGCTACGTAAACTGTTTTCCTGGTATTACCAAAATTGCGGTCGAAAGTTCAAGTGCGGAATATAGGTAGGAAAATGCGTGTCAAAGTCTCTCTGGTTCTAATAGGTAGAAGACAAAATAGATTTTTGGATGTTACAGATCCATGTTTCAAGCCTATTGAGCTGAGTTAGGGCTTTGAAGAATTTTTACTGAGCTAATCACGGTTATAAATTTGATAGGAAACGAATCTTAGTCGGAAAACTTGTTGTAGGATATCAAATCACGTGCAAAAAATTTGTCAAATTTAGTAGAAAGTTCGGTGCCCGGCCCGCGACTAGGGATGAACGGATCACGTTTTCGGTAACGGGCAGAGGCCTACACGGGCCCCACTTTGCCCAAGGCGGGTAAATTAAATGTTTGGAACTGAGTTAAGAAAATTCGGGTATCAACGCCCGTCGTTTGAGCCGAAGCGTGACCAGCGGCCGTGGTCAAAATCTGCAAAATTTTAGGACAGACTAAGCGTGAGTGTTTTGGGTCAAAGAGTTAAACGGATGCTTTAACGCCGGATGATTTATTGGAATACTTTCTGATTTTGTTATGGTTTTCTTTTGTATGATAACTTTGATGCAATGCAATACTTGATTGATTTTATACATGCTTTTAGTATTTGTTTGTGCGCATTTCGTTGAGGTTCAAATTTTTAGGCCGAAAGTACTGAGCTCGTTTTATCCTGATCCTAATACCGACTAGAGAGTACATAACTCACTTGCCCCCGACTCAATCATTCAGGGTTCATGCAGTAATTCATAGCTATACACTGCTTTATGGAAATTTGTGTGTTCCTCATCATTCTAGCTGAAATGTTTTCACTTCCAAATGCATTCAGGGTTCAGGCGTGGCCCCGCCTGACTCTAGGGCAAAGCTAAGTCAGCTTGCACTCAATTTAATGTAAATACCCCATAAAATAGTTGAAAACCGTAATAGTTGAAAATGCGGATGTATTCTGTGCGCACAATTTCTATCTAGAGCATTATAGCGGATAGCGACACCACATAGAAGCCAGAGACCCGAGGTAAATTAAGCAAGCGCCATGCGGGTTAGGACACCCGCGTCGCGAACTGCTCAGAGAGAAACTTAACTGTATACTAAACGCAGGCCTCATAGCACTGTATAATTCACCGTGGAGGTCACCAATCCTATGTGTGATCAAAAGTGACGGTCTCTTCGATTTTGTAAGGTAAATTATGTAGCAGAGCGGGATGCGTTTTTACGAAGGATATCTTAGGATGCCTGGAAAACACAAAATTAATCAAAATTGAGCTATCTAGGTAGAGATCCGTTGGCAAATCAACCTATATATAGTGTTTTCGTTGAAATACGCGATGTACAGGTTGGGTCACAAACATAAAATCGTTACATAATTCCATTCATCGATCAATTTACAAAATTTGATACGTCAGTGTCAATGAACTATCAAGACGCCTGAACTTCGGCTCACATATTTTCGTACGAATTACTTAACCAGTATGGAGCACCATACGTACTGTTTTATGATAGAGGAGGCTCATGGGTACAATGCTCGAAAATTTATGATTTATGCAGAAATACAGATATTTAGGCGCATGAATTTAGCGTAACGTACGCTGGCTAACCGATAAATACAGCGGTTTAATTGAACGTTATATAGTTATTGCGCGTGTGCTATAAAATGACCACTTTTATTGAAATATATACATCATTACTATTCTTTATCATGGTTTATAATTCTTGGGTACGTACTGCAACGGAATACCCTCCATTTTTGCTAATACAGTGTATTACTGCCGATAGGGATTTCGTCATTAAACTAGAGCCCGTAGGTGAGAAAGCAGTACAAACTGTGAGAACCGCAGCAAGCGAACGTTCTGATGCTAAGAGTGTAGAACTAGGCCATTCGAATGACCTAAATTTGTATCGTGGAACATATGCCGATATAGAGGCAGAAAGGGTTAAGATGAGCACTTATAACACAGAACGGATGAATTTGAACCTTAGAATGCTTGGTCGGTCAAGAAGCGAATTGAATTCAAAAGCTGGCCCGTACACAGAAATGGAACCCACTTGGCAGTATTGCGAGTCTCCAGGCGTGTATAGCGCCAGTATAACTATACCGCCTGATGCTCCACGTGGAGTTGACGAAAATGCCAACACGCAGAACATAAAGGTGTTGTTACTGGTACAGTGTCTTGCTCTTATTCCACTCACGTATCTCGACTACCCGGGTGAAAAGAATAGTGGCAGCTAGCGAGAATATTCCATTTAGAACGAACATGGTAATCGCTGGAACTTCAGAAACACAGTATTTCCATCCTGGGGACTTGACATAGTTGTCAGCCCTACACGGAGCATCAGGAGGGATATTTATACCGGGACTGTACATGTCCGGAAACTTGCACTACGACGTCATGTTTGACCCGTAAGATCATCCGTTGTTTCAAACACCGCCTGCTGAGCAAATCATGGCATCACAATGAAGAGCACCAATGGAAATGTCGACTGAAACCGCGAAGTGCTTTCCAAACCGATGTGCTCTATTACTGCACCACCCGTTCCAGCTGAATTGCGTACATCGGGATCCACGCAAAGTTACTGTGAAGCGAAACGATTCGAAGAGCACAAGACCAGCAATTTCAGCCGCAAACTATTGGGACATCGCAAATTGTCTCTGAAGAAGAGGAGGAGGAGGAGATCAGTACCGCGAGCAATACCAGCGAGGGCCGGGCGATTTGGCAGTTACTTGTAACTTATCTACTTGAGGCCCGAGATTAGAAGACGGTGTGTGCGCAACTAGGGAACCATTGTGATTGCATCGTGATTGTAGGGCGGGCCCGCCTTGCTACCCAATTTAACGAGATCAGTACCGTGGAAGAGAGTCAAACCACTCATGAACAGTGTACCCCCGAGCACCTCGTTGGCGTAGGGCGAGTATTATCGAATATCAGAAGGATGGAACAATTACCAACCAAGCAGCGGCGAGTACTAGCCAAGCGGTATCAATTTCAACGAATGTGCGAAGGATAACGAGTCAAGCAACAGGACACCAGCAACTAAGCGAGAGGTAGATCGATGGTTGCATCGCCTAAACCTCCGCGTACACAGGCATCGGTACAAGAAAGAACTAAAACGTGCTACTCAGACGAATAGAACCGGTGTTCATAAAGAAGATTAACAAGAAGTATCGTCGGAGCAATATGAAACTTTGGCAAAAGCTGCAGATATCGCGCGAACTGAATCTGCTCCAATGTTCAAATACAAACCAGCAACAACGAGGCCAAGCGTATTTAGCATGGCAGCAACTGCACCAACCAACAGGATCATAACGATGACGAACACCTTGACCACCACCTTACAAGGAACCAAAGTCGGAAGAGTTCTATATATCCCTGAACTACTACTTAAACTCAGCAATCCAAACACTTACACGTACCCCGCAAGTATAAAGTCAAGAGGTGAGGGGAGGCAAAGCAACCCTAATAAGCATTAATTTACTCGGCTCATAAAGATTTATTTATTCCAGATGGCAGCTCGAAATCATGATGATATATCGATGTATTGAGCAACGAATCGGATTAACGATCCTTTGCCGACCACCTCGTGTAGCCGAGAGTCGCCGAATTCTTATTACACAGAACGCCGTAAAAACATCGTCGACGCCTGACCACGGATTGGATTTGGCATCAAGACACTAAATGTTCCCGTTTGTCAAATGAACATGTTGCTCAGTATCCTTATGAGCACATTGGTGACGAATACAATGCCTAACGTCATTTCCAGATGGAACTACTAGATCTCATTTGACTCACGAAAGAAGCTAACCTATGGAACAACTCCAGTTCTCGCATGTAGAAGTTTGATGCCGAAGCTGGACCGTTCAAGAAGAATGAATTGATTTTGATAACAAACGGCGTCTGCGACCTCATTGACTCTATATAATGCGGTCCATATTATCGACGAAGTTCGGTGAACCTCAATATGCCGAAGAACTGCGTAATACGGGCGAATACGCGGTGTTTGAAGTGGATCCATATATCAATGGAGTCATGGGTGGTCATGGAGACATGGAGACATTTGCAGATTTGCAAGGTGGTAATGACCTGGGCGCCTGTCATAGCAAAACTGGCTGTATCCTGGATGAAATTCGAGCCTACAGTCGGAACGAAATCGTACGCTGGCCTGAAACAATCATAGTAGGCGATAATTTGGCTATTCCGCTGCACGAAGTCGCTGGCCGGAACAACTGATTTTTGTAGGCTTAGGCCCACAAGGATTTGTCAACGCTTATTACATGGGTAACGCTTTCCAACGCATCAGACCAAGCGCCTTGACATACTCGGCAGACGATCGCAATACGATTACGCGTACCACAGCACTACGACCATCAATGGCTTACTTTGAACGAACAGGCGGCTTTTTGACGTGTTGTCAGGTCACCTGCCAGCGAACGCCATCGCGTTTATAGCGCGTCCGGCCCCGGCATGGAATGCTACTAACTGGAACGCAGAGGCGTCGGCCGACGAATTCTAGGATCTACTCACCGGTTTCAAACGAAAATACGGCACATACAAGACATCATTCAATTGAGTTGGTCGATCGTTATTCTTGATGTAAAAGCGTGGGAAACGGGCCTTTCCATTTCGGGCGAAGAGCGGTCTCGCTTCGTCGAATCGATGGTGTCGCCGCGATATCAACCAGGTCTACGTCAGTGAGTTCATCGTCACATATGAAAAAGAATATTTATTCGGGGACGTGATGTTAGCTCATTAAAATACTATGAAGGTGTTATGCCTCCTACTTGTACTCAGATGGATGTAGTATGTAACTAATCGCGGCATATATATATACATTCGTCGAACTAATGCGAGGGCAGAGACTTGACTGTAAGGCTCGGTAAAGGGGCGAAGCTACTATATAGAACTGCGGTCAGTAATTCCTATGTGTGATCATTAGCAATAACAGATCATTGCAAACGTAGGACGGATCAGACTCAGGTAAATCGGATTGTGGGTTTCTAACATCTAACTTTATCTCTATCGCGCCAACAGAGATCGAACGCAACACCCGCCGCTGAAGCAGCGTCAACTGGTGCCCAAGCGCTACAAGCAACGGCCGAGCAGCTCATGCCGCCTAAAGCGGTTGAATTTCAACTGCCCGTGACACCACGACACCGTATAATCACGGACATCGATTCGGACTAGATCGCATCCGTGGGGCACAGATTAGCCTGAAGTATCGAACATGCACTTAGCGGGAACGCCGTACAGGCATAATGGTTTTCTATGCAGCAGTGTTTAACAGCATTACCAAATTGCTTATCTTACTTTTCTTGGTCGACGAGAACAGACTAGCGAACTGCTCAAAATGATTTCACCACCAATGGGTATCAAGATGCCGGCTCTCGAAACAAATAATCAGCAAGTGGATGCAATTACACAAGCCTGTCGGAAGCCACTACATTCTCACGTTATGCGACCGATCCTCCAGAACAAATTCGCAACGCCTGAATATGACGAAGTACTGCGACGCACTGGCAAACGACATAAATTGTTCGAAGCATTATAGGGCGCAGGAGCAGCTTGAGGCGACGACAAATAATACCTTGGTTAAGAAAGTGGATTGTTCTATCAGAAGACTCTCCAAACGTACCCTGGACGGTGCAATGATCGCTATTTCTGTACTATTGCCACGTTGGGTTGCCACGAACCAGCATTCTGCTTCATGGTCGTTTGAGTTTACACTGGTTTTGGCTGACTTACAACGTCAACACAATGAATTACTGAATGTGTGTCTTCCCGACTGGCCAGTAAGATTCAACGAGGGAATGTGTCAAGCAGCACCTTAAGTGGGGAGAGCGCCCACGACACACGTTAACTTAAGAAAATTTTACGCAACTTAAGCATTCCCAATTTTTTGAATCAATTTTCTACAGTAAGTGTCGTCAGCAAGGCAGATAGAAGAACCACCAATTGAGTCGGAACACCAATACTAAATTTACTAATCACGTTCGCACTCCCGTAGAAACCGGCAACCGGGGTGCTAAAGAGGGGACGGATGTGCGACAGTTTTAAAATTTTGTAAAACCACAAGGAAAGTCAGTCAGGCTATAATTGAAGCACTTAATAAAATTGTTTCGCAACGGGGTCTTGCTATACTTGAAGGTACCTGTACAAGAAATATATGTGTATGTTCATTGAAAATGATGTTTATTGATGATTTTATAAATGCTGTATAATCACACTCACTCGCGCTCATATCACGAAGGGGTGTACTGATACTTTCAAGAAAACGGGGTTATGATAAATTTTAGAGCTTTAAGCAATACCATAGTATATGGTTCTGGAGTTCTACTTATCAAATTCATGCACAATTTGCTAATTTTAACAGAATCTAGTTCAATTCAACTCATTCTCATATTAAGTTGGAAAAAATCTCTGTCAAATTTGCAAAATCAGCACCCAAACTTGCTGCAGCTTACTTTTCAAATTAGCAAACATCATAAAGTTCACAATATTTGATTTTTCTTGCGGTGTGCGCAACATTTAGTTTGGAATTACAGTATTTTCGTGAAGATTAAGAGGGGGTCAACACTTATGGTCCCAAAGCAAACTTTCAGTCTAAACGGATACTTCAGTATTCTAAAAAATCAAAGTTTCAAATCTTTTATTTTCAACCATGAAGTCTAATAAATCTAAAAATATTTAGAAGATTCAAAGCCTAAGTTTTTAAAGGAATTTCTAAAAGCATGCTTCTAGAATGGCAGTAGATCGGCGGACCGTGATTCGCTTACACCATGTGGGTGTTTTCGTAATTAATTTAATTGTGCCATCAAATGTTCGATTTTCATACACACAGAGAAAATGGAGAAACTTTGTAGTGTGCGAAAAATTATTGCTGCATTGAAGTGTGAGTATATAGTCAAAAGTAGAAAAAGGCACAACTACAGTATCTGGGTCTTTGGTGCCAGAAATTCCAGAAAATACGCAATTTGGTATCAAATGGGAAGCTTTATGGTGAAGACAGATAATCGGCAATAGTATTTTGTTGCAATTTTATGGTCCCTAGTTTTTCAGTTTATTAATATGGGCTATCTCTAAGGTAAAATGCGACAGCGACAATGCAAACCAATTTGCAATTTCGCGTGCGACTCATATTCTGTAATGATTATTATATAGCTAGTATGCAGGTTTAGAAATGGAATTTGTGGTTAATGAAAGGTTTTAATAATTGTCATTTTGTGATGAAATGATGGGGGTAGAGGTGGATGTTTATTTTTCAGACGGCTATCGGAGATTAAAAGGGGATGGTATTCGTCACCGAAGATTAATGGGAACGAGGAGTGAACAGTAGTGTGCTGGCGGGGAAATTCGAATGGCATTTTCAGGATCTGATTGTACGCTCTAGATTTCGCGCTGCGGCTTGACTGAGCTAAAGTCACTCTTAGTTGATATAGTTGAGCACCAAATAGCAGGGAGTAACCGGAATTCCGGTTCCGGTTCCGGTTCCGGCGAAAATCGTGTTCCGGTTGCGGTTCCGGCAAAGGGCAAAAACCATACCGGAACCGGAATTCCGGTTTAAAAATTTTGTTTGAAATTTTCCATATTTTTGCTTCATCTCTGATCCAAAAATATGTGATATATATTATACAATGATCAAGCTCCAATACAACCAAGCAAAAGAAAAGATTAACTAAGCAATTTGCCGTGTGAAACGTAAGTAGGACACATACTTTCAGTAGAAATCTTTATAATAACCTGCAACAGTTTGTTAACAAATCAAAACCAAGTCGATGCTTGTAGCAACTATTTTACACATTCAGAAGTCTCCGGATTACGTTCGAATTAAACCAGTCCAACTGGGCAGCAGAGTATGGCTTACATAGAAGTACTTAGCGTATGCTTGGCTAATATAAATTGCGCCAAGCTCCAGCCAGTGCGCTTGTAAACTTTGTAAATCACGCGAAATTAAAGTGAAGTAACGTTATCTACAACGCAGCCAAAAACTGCTTTCTTGGCAATGAACTGGATTTATTGAAACTGTGCGAGCAATATAACAGTTTGTCTCATTTATAGCATTATGATTAGAAAGTTATCATCATTATCATCTAACTGACAGGCACTGTTTGTCCAACGCTAGCCTAAACAGTGCCTCTTACCACTGATCAGAAAATTACTTTTTATCTATTAATTTTTCCTGAATCTTATAAACCAATAATTTCAAGTTTCCTACAGAACGTCATCTAACAGACGTATGAGTAGTAAAGGCAGACGAATAGGGACAGAGCGAAAGCGTTTATTCTTCGCTCTATGCTTTGTAAGCACATTCAATTTGACGCAGTATACGCAAGGGTGTATAGTAGAAGGCATTTTTTGCTCTGGGTGTCCAATAAAACGACATATTGATCGATAAATAAACATTATTAGCTTCCTCAGTCTCTTTAAAGTTTCAGAACGGTAATAATGTCATGGCAATACATTAAGTTTAATGTAAAAGTTATTTTTAATGCATTTTAAGTCGACTATACCTTAATTTCTTCCTTCATATCTTTTACAATATATAAATTTCGAAGACCAGGTTCCGGTTCCGGTTCCGGATCCGGTTTAAATGGACGGTTCCGGTTGCTGGTTCCGGTTCCGGTAAATTTTGGTTCCGGTTATTCCCTGCCAAATAGGTAGCAAGAGATAGCAAGAATATTTATTAGTAGCACAATTGATAAAATGTGATGACACAGTAATTGTTTTAAAACCAGTCGGTTACAATTTACGGCACTATTCTTTAGTACCGTTCGTTTTATATCACGCCAATAACTCTACAGGTAACTTTTGCCTGATTCGAAGTCTATCGCAGACTCCGCCACTCTATTGTCCTACTCTCGCTTGTCCCTATTTCTACTAGAATTAAGGTTAGGTTATGTACTATTTTACTATTCCTCTTGGGAGGTTGGTACGACCACCCCCGGCTGGCGGATCGCTGTACGAGTAATTGGTCGGAGGTTTTATCGGCTACGCAGGGGTTTTCGGGCCCAAACCCGCCCGATCACACTAAAAACAACCCAGAACCCACCACAACACCAAGAATTAGGGTTTTTACCGTTTTATTTATTACACGGCCCATATTTCTTTAACTTCTAAAGCCTAAAATTTTGTTTTTCTAGCTTATTTGTTTCCAATAGTTTGCATATTTTTCGTTAGATTTCTTACCTAGCTAACACAGGTAGGACTTTTCTATTTTTTAGTTCAGTTCTCCCTTTCGTCTGCGGCTTTATCGACGAGTTTTGCGCAAACAATTGTGCTGTTGTATTTTATTGTGTTTATTGCTTCTTAGCTCACATAGCAACCAGTTTTTGGGTAGCCTTCAAGTTTGTTACGTCAGCTTGTTTCACCTTTCCAGCGAGAGTTACTAGTGTGTTCATATTGATTGTCGAGTCGCTTTTTATGGTTTATCGGGCTTGGAAGCCTACTAGAAGGATCAACCATTGTCGGCGTAACAGAATTACGCGTAAGATTTGGGCATAGGACGATTTCGAGTTTTGGCGTTAGATTTTCTGGTTTTGTGTTAAAGAAAGGTGTATCAGATGTGCCTAAGCTTCACACATAAGTAAAATAAATCCTTATAATAATTAATCTTAGTAATACTAGATTACCAAATAAAAAGTCAGTGGCATTTAACCCTTAGTAGGAGCGATAACTTTTAGTGGTTCCGACGCGAATTACCGTTGTAACTGAGTACACTCCGTAGAGTATAGCTGAGAGGTAACTGCGTGAGTATACCTGGGCGAGTTCGTATTGCGAGTGATCATGTGATCGGAACAATTCTCCACGGAAACGCTGGTTTGGCCAGCCAGTCGTGGACCGGAGAATTGTAGGGTAACTTGAGAGCAGTCGATCGCTACTAACTAGTTATAGCGTAGCCTGCCAGCCAGTCGTGTGCGGCTGTATTAATATAACTGGCACGTAATAGCGTAACTCTAAGGCTCAGGTTAAGGTAATTGAATAATCGTACAGTCGTCAACCAGCCGGGGGCGATTGTATCAACTCACAAGAGCTCTATTAAAGTATCATTTCACCTAGATTTAACTGTTATCGCTCAACCTTAACGCAATTGTCAGCAAGTCGGGTCAGTTGTATTAAATAAGGAACAGTATTAGCGTAAATTTAACGACCTAGGTTTAGGTACGTAATTACTAGTACAGCTGTCAGCCAGTCGGGGGCGGTTGTATCAACCTCACAAGAAGGATAATAAAATAGTACATGACCTGACCTTAACAGTAATAGAAATAGAGAAGAGCGTGAGGAATACGATCAAGTGGACGAGTCAGGGATAAAGCTCCAACTGTAGAAAAATAACCGGTGGAGTTATAAGAGTGATCTGAAAAGAACGGTATTAAATAATAGTGTCGCGAGTTGCGTTAACGGGTGCTCAAGCAATTGTGTACTTTAATACTTTATATTACTTTGGTAATATACATTCTTGCTACGTCTTTGGTGCTGAAATATCGGAAACAAGAGTGACTAGCACCAACGTCACACAAACGTCGTCTGGTCCAAGGTCATCAAGTTCAGAAAACGACTCAGCGAGTTCGGAAAATGTTTCTTCGTGTCCGTCTTCAATGATTACCATTTTGTGGCTCCAACTCTCCGTTATCGCACTGCTGCACGTTTAAGTGTCTTTGTCGTGACCCCTGAGCAAGTTTGCACTGCTGCTGCGCCAGGTATTGACGAGATCCCCAGCCGCTTCCTGGTTAACGTCAAAGATTCCATTGCTGCCTCTCTTGCGAAGCTTTTTAATATTTCACTTGCTTCTGGTACGTTCGCAAGCCAGTAGCATGACGCTAAGGTCGCTCCCGTCTTCAAGGGTTCCGGTGACAGCAGCATCTGTGGCAATTTTCGTCCGATTAGCCTTACTGCATCTGTCAGCAAGGTACGATCTGTTAATGGGGAGGGACGAACTGTCTGAATTTGTGACTACCCACAATCTGCTGTATGGCAGCCAGCATGGTTTCCGAAAAAATCGCTCAACCACTACCCAACTGCTGGAGTTCCTGAACTTTGCTACGAAATGTGTAGACCAACACGACTGGGTAGATGTAGTCTACGTCTATTTCCAAAAGGCATTTGACAAGGTCAACCTTCGTGCGTTGATTTACAAGCTCGAGATGTATGGCATTGCTGGTAGTTTGCTGCTCTGGTTTGAAAGCTATCTCACTGGGCGTAGGCAGCGTGTTTCCGTAAATGGTTCGTCTTCCTAGTGGTCATCTGTGACAAGTGGGGTGCCGCAGGTTCCGTTCTGTGTCCTCTTATGTTCCTTGTATTCATAGACGATGTTGACGAGTACTTGTCTTGTGCTGTTTTCAAATACGCTGATGACCTTCGCTTGGCTCGTCGCGTTCTTAGATAAAATCCCGAGCCAGACTTCGACTCTTTCCTGTTCGACCTTGATAGAATGTCATCTTACTGCCACGAATGGAGTGTTGCCCTAAATGAATTGAAGTGCAAGGTCATGCACTGTGGTGCGAATAATCCTTGCGTTGCCTACTCCTGGGCAACCTCTTGAGCGTCGCTGATTCTGAGAAAGATCTGGGCGTCATTGTTACCAATAACCTTAAGTTCTGCGACCACTGTGCCTCCGTCGCCGTTAAGGCTCGAAGGGTCGTCTTTCTCTTGAAGCGTACGATGCACCACTGGACCAAGTTCGTCTGGCTACACCTCAATCGTTCACTGATCCGCCCGCACGTGGAATATGCAGTTAATGTTTGGTGTCCCCACTATACTCGCGACATCCTGTTAATTGAGAAGGTTCAGCGGCTTGCCACGAAGCTTATCCCAACTATTCGCCACTGGGATTATGCACACCGTCTAAACTATCTTAGTATCCAATTGCTTGAGTCAAGGCGCGTCAGAAGCGACCTTATCCTAATATACAAGATGACTCACTCCAACATTGCTCTGGACCTCTCCAAGTACTTCGCGGCGGGTTACGCTGCGACCCGTGGTCACAATTTTAGGCTTCACACATTGGACATACCCCGGTTGGATGTGAGGAAACATTTCTTCACTCACAGATGCTGTGCGTCAGTGGAATTACCTCCCCATGTCCGTGGTTAATGCGCCTTCGCTGTCATCGTTTAAACGTCGGCTCCACTCCGCAAATGTGCTCCCATTGTAATCAATCGTTATTTTGTTTCATCTCTGTTCGGCCTTGCTCCCAGGCAAGGCTGTGCTTCCCTCTCGCATGGACGCTCAACAATCAAACGAATCGAAAATATCTCTCGATCATCGAACTGTACCATGCGGAGGGTCGAATGGTACGTAAAACGGTTGATCAGGTTCCGACACTGAATCTGAAAGCAATAAGTATTACCCGATAGAATCGGTCTCGGAGGATTCATCGGACAAGCAGCAATCAAAACAGCAGCAACCCGGTTGAATTACCAACAACACAGCTACAGCAACCACAAGCTGAGCAACGCTGTAAGAGTAGACGCAACAACCAACTGAACAAGCAGCGCCTGTACCGCAACATCACCGTAGCGCCAAGAAAACGTTTAACGAACCGCTAGTGCGAGCAATATTGTCAGAACTGCAGCAACTGACTTCGAGTACTGCAATCAAATGTGCGGTAATAACAACAAAAATAGGACAATGCACTGTGATGATTCTACACAGATACTATCCGAATCGAATCGTCATTGTCTCAGTGGACCCATATGTTGTAAAAGAACTTGATGGAGGAGTTGCATTGACTGAAAGTCGAGAAGACCTTTTGGTTTCTTTGAAACAACCATTCGATAGCTATGACCAAAATATATCCAAATGCAAATTGCAGTGGCAAACACAAATTGAAGATTTTTAACAGTAAATTCGTTCTGTTATCGGCATCAGTCGCGTATTGATGAACTACAAACGTCTGTAACTGCCGCTGCTACGAGAGCAAACGAAATGCAACAGCGAACCAAAAGAGCTGAAGGCGATCTTGCAACACTACAAGCCCGAGCCAAGTTAATCGAAACGAATCTTAAAACTAAAGGCGCAGAACAAGTTGAGGCAAATCTTAACGAACTCTAATAACGGCTATGTGCACCAGTAGAGGGCAAGCAGCGAGTAACCGGAATTCCGGTTCCGGCGAAAATCGTGTTCCGGCAAAGGGCAAAAACCATACCGGAACCGAAATTCTGGTTTAAAAAGTTTGTTTGAAATTTTCCACGTTTTTTTCTTCATCTGTGATCCAAACATATGTAATATATATTATACAATGATCAAGCTCCAACACAACCAAGCAAAAGAAACGATTAACTAAGCAATTTGCCGTTTGAAACGTAAGCAGGGCACATAATTTCAGTAGGAATTTTTCATAATAACCTGCAGGAGTTTGTTAACAAATCAAAGACAGGTCGTTCCTTGTAGCATCTATTTTACACATCCAGAAGTCTGTGCGGTACGTTTCAATTAAACCGGTCCAATTCGGTAACAGAGTATGGCTAACGCAGAAGTACTTAGGGTATGCTTGGCTAACATAAATTGCTTCAAGAACCCGCCAATGCGCTTGTAAACTTGGTAAATCAGTAGAAATTGAAGTAAACTAACGTTATCTGCAACGCAGCTAGAAACTGCTTTTTTGGCAAAGAACTGTATTTATTGAAACTGTGCGAGCATCATCACAGTGTGTTTCATTTATAGCATTCTGATTAGAAAGTTATCATCATTATCATCTAATTTACGGACACTGTTTGTCCAACGCTAGCCTAAACAGTGTACCTGATCAGAAAATTACCTTCTATCTATTATTTTCTGTTAGAATCATATAAACCAATAATTTCAAGTTTCCTACAGAAGAACATGTAACAAACGTATGTGTAGTAAAGGAAGGCGACTGGAGACAGAGCGAAAGTGTGTATTCTACGCTCCAAGTTTTGTAAGCATATTCGATTTGACGCGGCACACGCAATTGTGTATAGTGGAAGGCATTTTTTTTTGCTCTGGGTGTCCAAAAATCGACAATTTGATCGATAAATAAACATTGTTAGCTTCCTCAGTCTCCTTAAAGTTTCAAAAAGGCAACAACAGCATCGCAATACATTAAGTTTAATGTAAACGTTATTTTTAATGCATTTTAAATCCACTATACCTTGATTTCTTCCTTCATTTGTTTTACTATATATAAATTTCGAAGATCAAGTTCCGGTTTAAATGGACGGTCCCGGTTGCTGGTTCCGGTTCCATCAAATTTCGGTTCCGGTTATTCCCTGAGGGCAAGATATTCCTAATTACAATACTTCACAGTGATGGGATATCAACCAAATGATATTGACTCGCACCGGAATAGGACATTTCGCCCAAACGTCATAGTCGGCACGAATGCCTGGAAACTCGACACTTTTGATTCGCGTAAGCGTGCCGAACTATTGATATTGATTCGCTAGAAGAATGAGATTCGCTAAGGCAAATTATTATGTGGTGCTATGGCTTATCGTAGTAGCTATAACTGCAGCCGGTGTAGTAATATGTATTAGAATTGGCGGTTAGGCCCGCTACGTGGTCTCAAAATTTTCGGTCAACTGTATTATGACGTGCTTAGAATTCTTAGATATGTCCCTCTTTAAATTCAAGGTTTGCAACCTATAGTCTAATTTATACTAGGTTGAAATCTGAACCTTTACGGTTGATGCGCGTGTTCTCCATACATATAGAGCACGAGAGAGCAGCATCATATTCTTCTATATCTAAAAGGCTAAATTTTGCAGTGTTTAGAGAAGGTTTCTATAGTAAAATCATAATATTTAGATTGTTCAGTCATCCTAATGTTACTGCTGCTTAGCTTTACAATATTTTAAAACGGCACACCTGTTGCCGTCATGTTGGAAATCGATGTGAGTCATCTATTTTGGTGCTGACTATGACGCGGTATGTTTTATGTATATCAATTTGTATAGTAATTGTGGCAAACTTGCACCAGTACAGAACAAGGCTAAACATACATCATCCACGTACATTGCTGCAATACTTTCGCTAGTACTGGTAAAAGACACTGGCAGCAGTGTCTCAGCTACATGACATTCCCAGAAACTATGTTAGTTGTCGATTAATAAGGGTAAATGCTTTGTGTTATGCAATTAGTTCATATACTGCTTATTGTTTGTAGGCTTCTGCATATATATACCAAAACATTGTTGGAAAGTGACAAATCCTGATGTGACCACTCGTATATAATTGAAACGGAGAAGCGTAGTGAACGGAATATCCTCAAATAGAAATAGTGGTAATTAATGTTTGAAAACATTTTGCACACTGAAAACATAAATTTAGAGTTATTTAAATTTTTGTTAGAATAGGTTGAACATGGAGAAATTTTAGCAATGGTAAGACATACAAGGGGGAAATTCTTACGAACAAGGGTGACTTTGAAAGTTGGTGGCACTGCGGATATGCCAGAATTTGCAGAAAAGTCATTTTGGCCATCTGTATCGAGCATAACTTTTCTTAGCAGATTGACGAATTTGTGTAGTTTTTTTTTGATCGTGGCCATTTGGGTTTGAAGATTTGTACATTTTAGCCCATAAAGTTTGCTAAGGGCATCAGCTCGGTAAACTAGCACTCACAATTCACTCATTGAGAGCTACAACGTTGATGTAATCTATTTTTGTCGGAGCAACCATTTTCAAGCTATGAACTGACGTTAAAAATAACTTCTCAAAAGTGTAACTGAAACTAAGCCAGCGGAGTTTTTTATTTAGGGCAAAAATAGTATTTTTTGTCTGATTCTGTCATTCATAACTCATCATCGAATTGATAGATTTCGATATGTCTTTGCGCCATCTAGGATAGACCTTTAGTTGAATGCGAACAGCTCCGATCACATCTTTGGGGTGAAAATCGCAAAAAAACATGTGTTGAAGGGTTCTTTGCCAAATTTGGGCATACGAGTACCATTATGTCGCAGCACAGCATTCGCATCGGAAAACCGAGACTACGCACAGAATCAGCTTTTCGAGCCCTATAACAATGTGGCCGCGACTGTTTTGTGGGATTTGTTCCTAGGCCGCTGGAAACCGAATCTGGCTCGTCGACCCGTTGCCAGAAATAGCGATTTTTCAATTTTCGCATGCTTTGTGCTTTACGTTGCTGCGAGTAACTGTTAAATTATCAAACACGCTGAATATGACCGTTTTGCTACTTAGGCTCCAACTTGACTCTGTTATACTTTTTCATAGTGTTTCGATGGTTTTATGATCGACGAGCCCGATTTTCAAAATATAGTATATAAGTGTTGATATGTTTAGTTAATTTATTGCTTGGTACGCTGAATACGACGGTTTGCTTATTTAGAGTCCAGCAAGAATAATGAGCTTCAGTGGGCTTAAAACAAACACTAGTTTTTAAACAATCTTCTATCTGCCATCAGGCATCAAGGTGTTTTAGCACCTCAGTTAAGTAACTAGCACATTTATAACAAAAGAGATCCTTACGTGCTGCGATGGCTTCGGCTTAACTATTCTACTGACCCTGTCGCTGTTATGTACATGATGTCGAGGGTTTTACAACGTAACGAAAGCGTAATGTTTTTCAGTATACTCTGATTTATTTAGAGTGCGTTTTTAATGTTGGAATAAATACCACTTAAAATTACAGAAACGCTCAATAGAACTGCTATTTCATTCTGACAGTTTTGAAATGGACATTATAGATGTAGCAATCAGAAAATGTCGGCAGAGGTGGGATTCGAACAATTCACCTTAGAATTTATGCTCTTTAATTATAAACTCTAAAATAACCAGTTGAAATTTTACCATAATCTCGAACTAGGATATGAAGTGTTTTAATATAATGGGTCTTAATTACCGGGTTCGAGGTGCCTCTTGCAACGCGCGTGTACTAAAGCCCTTACTATTTTCACAAAAAATACGATGACACTATATCTTCTGCATGATTCTATTTTATATCGGGGAACGCTGTGTTATTTTATTAACGGAGTTCCACTTTAAAAATCTGATTCTAGTTCCGTAACAAAATTTCAAACCCATGAGCATTGTCACCCCAATATGCAAACTTCCACAAACTATAATAACAACCTGGGAAAATGGATAATTATGTAGTTGTATGGCGCGAAGACGGAAATTCCCATATATAACGAAAACCTGACACTGAGTGAAGGATTTGCGTGTCTGTCGAGTCGAACAGTTTAAAGCATTTTGCATGCACATGTTTCATAGTAGGTTATTAACAAACGACGATTGTTATTACATGGAGAACATCGTTACACAAGCTTTTGATGGAGTAAACAAGAAATACAAACGTTGACAAGGTGCTATAACTCGTTTAAAGCGCTGCCATGTTTAGATTTGATTGAGCGCAAACTACGGTATATAATGTATTGTAATACATCTATATCGGTAGTGGTTTTTTCAAGATGGACACTGGGTCTGATTACGATTTCTCTGTGTATGAAGCAGGAAAAATGGCTCTATATACAAAAAATTGAAATGACAATAAATACATGTTTACAGATACGTATATCATGTACAACCGCACTGAGGCCCCAGCGCGCGGAAAATTTTAGCTGTTATGACCAAAATAGCAAATCGAGGAAACATTAGAGAAATTACAAAAAAAAAAACGGGAAAGTTATCGGAGTTTAAATTTTTACTTCTACTGATAACTTTGTCAAAATATCGGTTTAAAACGAAATTTACTACAAAATTATACTGGGTCCAAATTGGGACTGATTAGAACATTTTGAGTGTGGATCCACTAGTTTGCGCTAAAACCCGGATCAGTATGTACGTATATATATCTATATCAGAACTAGTAAAGTGAGTCGCAGATGTTGCAGGTATAATGCGCAGACGACGGTGAATGCCAAAAGATCATCTAACGGCGTATTTCACAGACTAACAGCTGTCACAAAAATGTTCATAAATCATAATCTGTAAAATTTCGTTTAGATCAGCAGTTGGTGCTGAATGGCATCACAATAAACTTATCCAAAATTGTTTCAGAAATCCATTTTCGCGGACTGGGTCATATCGAGAGAAAATGTCAACTCAAGTAAGCGCCTGTTTTTTTTGTTTTTGCTATTTTAACAAGTGTTAGCCAGTTGTGAAAACTGCTTTGCTCCTTTCTGCACTAGTCACATTGTCATGAATTTTTGTATTACATGTGATGATTATTTTGCTTTCTCGTGATAATTTGATTGTTGCAGGCGGATTTTTGGTGCATTTTTTAGCAGTCAGGGCTATTGAGTATCGTTTAAGCTGAAGTCCTACTGCCATGCGGTAAAATATAAGCGAATTAGTAGTTCTATGATAGTTGATTAATTCTGTGTTTTTTCTAATATTGATGTTCAACCAGATTTATCTCGTAGCTACTTGACGCAATTCAACATCGATGACACTGAATTTTTAAAGGAAATCCTAAAAGTGTGTGTTTACATGCTTAGTATGCATCAGCAGTGATATAATTTGTCATCCGTCTTTCACAGCTCCATGCTAATTCGTGTGACACGTTGTTATAAAGTTATGTGAGATTATTTTGATTCACTCACTTACGAATCTTCACTCTTGACACTTTCCAAATTATTTCATAATTTACAACTGTGCTTTTAATTGTAATCGTTGGATTTAACGTTAGTTTGAACAATAATGTGCCTAATATCAGTGCTCAAAAAACAAATGTGAGAAGCGACAGACCATGGCACCAAACCTGTTAGCACCAGGTTGTTGGCCCAGCGCTCTCACCACTAAGCCACACAATCATTTATATATTAAGTTAATCGCATATTTATGTAGTAATATGCGTCACCCGCAGTTGACTTGTTCCACAGTGTTCAATAATTGGCTTTAATGTAATGCCTCATTAGAGTATGTTCAAGATTTTTTACTCACATGTCGAAATTTGTCTGCTATCTATAAGTTCTAGGTGTTTAATCAGACCGTAGTGTAACGTAGTGGAGATTGTGTGCTGCAGGGGTGAAATCTTTAAATTTCGTGTGTGGGTGTGTGCGATCGGCCTTAACTCGGGAACTACATAACCGAAGTTCATGATCTTGGGCTCACGCGAGCCGGAATAATCGATTTACCGTGTACATTCCTGAGCGATTTTTGATTTGAGGTCTGGCTCCGGGGTTAACGGTCAAAATGAGGGTCTTTGTACCCCACTTTAGTACACTTCACGGAAGCAAGGTTATTTTTATCATACCTTTCAATTTTTTCTGTTTGGTTCTATTTAATAGTAGAATGATAAATGTCGATGCCACTTTTTGTTTTTCGATTAAGGCTTCGGTTCTGGAGTTATGGGGTTTGAGGTAATGGCACGCTCGTGGTTCATCAACCCAAAATTCGAAAAGTTGTTCTGACGACCTTGGCGGCTAAAAAGTTCCGCTTGGGGGTTTTCGGGCATGGGAAACTCATTGCCGGTGTTGGGTTTGCTCTGCGAACCATGGTTCTGTGGTACGAGGGTATGGCGCCCCCATGAGGTCAGATGTCAAAATGCGGTGTTTTTATACCCCATTTTAGTACCCTTTACGGAAGCAAGGTTATTTTTATCTTAACTTTCGAAATTTTTTCTCTGGTTGGTTTTATTTAGTAGTAAAATGATAAATGCCGATGAATCTTTTTGTTTTTCGATTAAGCTCCGGTTATGTGGTTTGAGGTATGTTACCTTCGTGGTTTTTCGACGCAAAATTCGAAAATTTACTTTTACGTCCTGGGCGGCTGAAAAGTTTCACTGTGGGGTTTTTGGGTATGAGAAACTCTTTGCCGGTGTTGGTTTTACTCTGCTTTACGGGGGTATGACGCCCCCATGGCTCCTCTACCCAAAATTCCTCGTTTTATTGTGACGTCCTGGGAGGCTGATAGTTTGCACTTGGAGGTTTTCGGGCATAAGATACTTATTGCCGGTGTTAGTTTTGTTCTAACTTGACTTATTGCCGGTGTTAGTTTTGTTCTAACTTATGTGGTATTGTGTGATATCCACATATATAATATCAACGTATGCTATCGAGACCTGATGGGCTGTGCAAGCAAAAGGCATTGGTGTACCTATGCTTCACTACGCTCTGCAATCTCTATAGAGTTACTAGTATTGGTAGCTTTTAGTGTTCCGGCTTATCCAAACTACAAAAACTACACCTAAGGGCAGGGATACCATAAAGTACGGTAACTGTTAGCAAAACTAAAATACGTGTAATTTAACGACTCATTGCAATTAATTTCTTGAAAGGTAAAATTTTAGCTTTTTAGGCCTGTAGGGACAATTTAGACGAGTTTATTAATTAGTCTTATTTGAGAATCTAGACTCTAGGAGTTTTCTGCGTTCTAGAAATGCCTAAACGGTTTGCTATCGTATGTTATTATATGTATGTTATTATCGTAATTCTTCGGAATTGTTTTTTGCAGGAAATTCACAGTTTTGACAAAGACTATTCCAATATCGATATGTAAGCAACAATTAATGTATTTTAGTGCTCTATAACTGTTCACCAAAATGTAAAATGCATTAAGATACGAATTGCTTAAAGATTATTCATATGCAGGGCATTCCTTGTGTTCGAATTTTGCCAAGCTACTTTGAATAATATGTGTTCGAACGATAGTGTGATCTGAATGTATCTCTATAAACAAAATTTTTCATAGTAGGATGTCACTCCTGATTTCGTGACCTAGTTTCCGTTGCTACCTTGAAATAGTGTGTATTTCATATTAAAATGCGTATTCATCAAAAGTTATTGTATTTCATATTCATCTTTCGACGTTCACTTGACATTCGTTCGAGAAATTTCAAATTTTGTTGGTAAGGTTATCGAAATTTTTTCATCACGTCATGTTCGCAATATTTAGTGTTTTTAAACGCGCTCGAGACTTTTGCGCGCATAATATGATTTTGTTCTATAATCCGTCCGCTGTTTATTGGTTCGAAACTCCACAGCCATTTATCGGGAGCAGCGGAGTATGCAAGTGTATTCTATATTGTGTTCAGAAATATGTTTTTTAAGATACAATTTAAACAGGATTGCCGCAGTGGTTTTGTATAATTAAATAAGCATCTCATGGATGTACTACATGCTGCAATTATAAATAGTTTTTTATTTACACAGTTCACAACACAGTTTTGTTATTTTGTCTCATTGGGTTAGGGAAAATTAATTTTAGTGATATAAGAATATGTATTTGCTGTGGCACCATGAATGAATATTTTCGTTTTGAGATGAAATTGGTAATGGTCATTTGTACCTAACTTTATGTAGCACATTCTTATTACCGCCAAGGTATAAAATATATTACAGACGGAACTACTTATATTTTGTATATGTAACATTGCTATGTTATGCCACTACATTTTTTGGGTTGTGTGTTAACACATGAATGTGAGTGTTAATAATGATTCAGGTTGGAGAAAACTACAAAGAAGCTACTTCATGATTCAAAAAAGATGGCCGAGTCTTTATCTGGTGAGTTCTGTTTGTTGCTAATGATAGCTGTTAAAGTCCTTACATATTATATATACGCGATATGTTACGAAATTACTTCAAATTCAAACGATGTTACAGTTGTTAGTGCTTAACTAATCCTTGGTTTTTCCAAACTGTCTCCAAAGTACCTGAGGGAGACTGAACTGGGATCACATGTGGAGATGTGAGAAATTCGGTTTCTCAGCTAAAACCGTTGGACTGAAAAACGGCGAAATGCCATAACTAACTTGTTCACTGTAAATATTTATTTTTAATTTCATGGTCCATGCGCCATATGGAAGCCTGGAAATTCTGTAAAATTGCTATTGGAAAACTAGCTATCCTGTCTGGAAAAGTAGTAACATTGTTATACAACTTAAAATTTTTCCATGGTTCGCACGGAACTGAACGTGTTCGGTGCATTTCGTGCTATTCCAATTATGTCGATGTTGATTTTTATCCGTGTATATTGGCTGCCCTGAGCCTTACGAAAAGAGATGGGAGACTTCACAGGTCTCGATGTTCATTCTCAAAGCGAGGTTGGGTTTTAAAGGCGAGGGGAAAATGGTGTACTATATATTTTCGTATTTTCAGGTACTTTTAACTGCCGTAGAAATGGTTTCAGCAATAAAACAGCTTTTTGTCATTACAAATAGTAAAAAAACACTAAAAATATCTTGTATATAGAAACTTTCATTAGGGACATTTAATAAAATTTAGAATTAGTTGAACATGGTGTGTACTGTCTGCAATTCGGGCAAATGATGTCACTAAACATAAAAAGTTGTGATGTGGATCTCCCATACTGTAAACAGGCCAACGTATTAGTAAGTAAATATTAACGCAAATCTGAAATCTTGAAGCAGCACAATTCCAAGGCTTAAAGGTTTGTATGCAATCCAAAATAAAAGATTGATTAGATTATTCGCCCACGTGGTACGTCTAATTTTAAAAATCAAACTGCTCATATTTTAGGCTGGATAATAAGGTTTGGTTATCTAGGGACTAGCACGAATACTTGATACGTTGTCAGTTGTTTTCGGTGGGTTTTAGGGTCAACGAGGTTTTAGGTTTTCGATGGGTTCAGGGTTCTAGAGGTTTTACGATGGTGTGTTCATCAAACACAGCCTGTTACAGATGATAACAAAATAACTTAAAAATGGAGTTACGTTCGCTCCGTTTCACCCTCGCTTGCGAGTTACTAGTTTGAAAAAATATTTTGATAGCTCAGTTGATCAGCTGATTATAGTTATCATAAATGGTACATAAACTAGAGAAGTACCCAGGGCCATTTCGTTGTTGTCTTGTCATTATTTTTACAAGTTTCTGACTTTGTCGCATGACGTTTCCATTATGGAAAAATGAGGTTGTCTGTTTTACCAAGCTACCATCGGGAACTACATATGCAGCCAATTTATATTTTATATACAGCTTGGAAAATAACAAAATTGACATTTTGGTGCCAGAATGTAATAAACCTAGCCCTGTGTGCGGTCGGCTTTTTAGAATTGATACCGTACCATTGGTTTAAAACAGTGAAACTAACTTACATAAATTAAATGAACATATAAGCCAGTTGTTCACACGAAACAAGTAAGAAACGGACTGAATATAGATTTTTCTTTCTCGTTTCGAAAGAAAATTATTCACTGTGTCAAAAATATATTAAAAATTCGTATAATTTAAAACAAAAGTTTTAATCAGAATTAAGTTACAGAGTTCTGGTTGCTCCCTCATATTTGTATATATTTGGTAAATTTAGGTTCAATGTTCACATGTTCACTGTAAAAGCGTTCTCCCGTGTAGCTACCATTTTGTAAAATGTTATTTCATTTGCAAACAATATTTTATACTTACAGCTCTCTCTAAATGTGATATGTCGGAAGGCCAATGGTGCGATATTAAAGCTCTAGATGATTTGAGTGATATGACGTCTAGGCTTGAGAACTTGTCTCAAGAATTGGTGAGTGGACGCTGGAAACATTTTGTTTTATATAATATAGTCTGTAGCTGGAGAAAAACTGTACATGTAATCACTCAAGACAAATTCTATTCAAAACTCGGAATGGTTCGATGAATTTTTATCGAAAGTCAACGGCATGTGAACTGAAAACAGTAGATTGGTAAATAATTTTATGAAAAGCTTATTCTTGTGTCGTGAACAGTTCGCCTAGCGACAACTCACAGCTATGGATTTTTGACCGATTATGTTTATAATTTAAATGCGTGCGTAGTTTTATTTTTCATTTTTCGGGTTGCTTGCTGGGACAATGGTCTTGTCTATTTAGTGTCTGCGCGATGAAAAGTTTTCGCACTTTCGTACCTTAATATTAAAGTAAGTGAAATATTTACCGCAAAATTAAATATTCGATTAAATAAAGTTATCTTTAAGTTCAATGGAGATGTTTTATCGGCGTTTCTTAGTCCCAGTTTCAAAAATTTTAGCGTTTTCCGTGAAAAACGTCGAATTTATAAAAATTATAGACAACTGGCAGGGGTGCCCAGTTAGTACCTGCTGACAAAACTCGATGCCTTTTGTTGTCGATTTGGGGGTCCTATGTTCGTACCTCCTGGAAAAGACAAAGCCAGCGTAAGGGACTATTAATTTCTATTTAGTGTCAACCAAGGCTATGTTGTGCACTGAGAGTTGCATCTTGCCTATTCTGAATGCGTTAAATTTGAACGTATTATATTGAAGGATCATCAAATTGTGATCGCAGTCATTGAGCCGTTGAAAAAGTAAGTGATTGCTTATTTGTAGCTGTTCACAATAATTTGCTTTCGAATTATTTTAAAAACGGTTATTGTGACGATTGATCTCTTGACCTAAAGCACTGCGATCAGGTTTATAATGTATATTAGCAAAATCTGCGTGTTCTAAACCTATGATTAGGACATATTGTCGGCTAGCCGGGATTTCCGTCAGAGCGGCAGTGCAATTGGTAATGAATACCAAAACAAAAAATTTGTTTCAGTTGGCGCTAATGATAACCATTTTAATGATTTTTGACGTTTGTATAAGGCTTGTCTGTATATATGAAAAAATACAATGTCAATTTAGGTGGACGCTGGAAATGCTGTGGTCTTATACATGTTAATTACAATCATCTTGGTTAACATATTTATGGGTTTAATATTTTTTCATTTTAGGTTTTTACATTTTTTCAAAGCGATTGCGAACCGGAAACCTGTATCTAAAGCCAACTTCTCCAATAGTAGTTTAGTCTGGGCTAAACGTGGTCAGGTCGGTGGTGTCCAGTATCTAAGTAAACTTAAGGTGATCCCACCAACTATCCTATTTTGCAAAGTATTTTACGGAAAATACGCTGAATTTTGATCGGTTTTTCCCTAACCAAAAATTGGTAAAATCAAATCCAAGCGGTAGAAATTATACTTGTGATGGAATGAAATATTGTGGCGGTTTTCAATTTGATTAAATGTGGTTTCTTAATGCTTATGAGTTTCGATATGGATTATTCAGTGTTACAGAACAAATTTAAACCAGTAGTGGCGTCATAATCGAATCTTACCTATGCTAAGCTTTTGGTTTTCGCGAACAGAAGACATTCAATTTAAATTTGACAAGTGTGGGTCCTCGGACGTAGGAGTAATTTTGCTTGAATTCTCGCAAACACAAAATGTATAGATTTCAATCGCAGAGCAAGGTATTGAGGAACGGGTTTTCATCAAATTTCGATTGACCAAAAAGCATTCCGTATTTTTTATGCGTAATTACAAAATAGGATGGATGGTCGCCTTAAGTTTACTTGCGCATAATTTCGAACCTTTTTGCTTAATCTAATCTCTTCGAGTCGATGTAATATTGGCTCATATATGAAAAGTGCTCAGGAATTTATTTTATCTTTTGTCTCTACCGCTACAATATCTGCAGGTGTGGAAGTAATCCTAATTTTATAAAGTAGAATTTATGGGGCATATTTATCCAGACGTTGCATCTTGGACGTACCGTTTCGGCCAAAAATATCCTTGGTTTGATCGGCATATTAACTTTGTTGGATATTTTTCAACTATTACATTGAATTACATTTTGCTCGGAGTTACTTAAATCATAGTGTCTGTTTGAATGTCGTTTTTAGATATTTACAGTTGAAGAATAAAAAATTTTTAACGATATTATATATTTTAATTTCTTTAGTACTGCACTGTCTTTGTGGGTTGTTAAATATGACATCAACAACGAAAAAAATATCTCAAGGTACCTGGTCCAGCTAAGTAACTAATGTTCTACAGTTAGTTGTTTGCGCAATATCATAATTGTATTCAACCATTGGTGAAGTATCTCGTGCTTTCGCTACTAAAATGTTCTAGAATTTGTTATTTTTATTGAAGATACAACTTAATGTTTTCGTTGTTGCATGGTTCTGTGAAAAAATGGGAACAGCAACTACAGGTATTCGTTGTTTAGTAATATTGGCGTGTAGTTTTAAGCATAAAGTAGTGCGAACGTAGTTATATTTCTCCATTATGCAGAGTTGTCCTATTCCGCAAGGCCCTTTAGTCGTGTAAACTATATGCCTTGATGGTCATCCGAAAATGTCCTTCAGTTACTTTCGAAGCAGAAGCTATAATAATATTGTTTACACGTTTAAATGGCTACTTATTTTCACTTAGTTGCAGAGAAGCTAAGAAATTCGCTCTTCTTGCTATTATTTTCATTAGTCATTAATCCTATCTGCTTCATACTCCACTAATTTCTGTGTGTATTTTTATTATATAGCATCATTAATGAAACTAATTATTCTCGCCGTTTTTAATTATAACTAAATAGGCTGTCCCATAAGTAACGCCCTAGCTTCAAACTGTTGCTGAGAATGACATATTATACTTACAACCATACATGGCAGCAGGGGGTAGGGGCGTAACCCCCCCTGAGATCCGGACCCCCCTCCGAGGCCGAAAAGTCAGGGGGTAACCTAGTGCTGAAAATGAACTCTTAGGCGAAAAATATAGCTGCTAGGACCAAATAAGGTCCTCGACCAACCCGCCCTAGGAAAATTTGGCGGGCCAGGGGGGTTACCCCTCTGGGATGGCCGCGACCCCCTCCCCCCCTCTCCGTGGGGGGCCTCCATCCCCCTAGCATGACCGTTCACCGCCATGTATGCTTACAACCATTATACTTTCAGCAATTATAACCGAACATATTTATTATAATATCTACGTATGACAAAATGCCCCGTCCTCGACTTAATTTGGCTGATCGAATAACTGCAGTAAGATTGTATTAAATAAGCCTTAAAGCAATTAAATCAAAATGGCTTTAAAGCTGTGCGATAATCATTCCGGCTTTATCTCCACAGCCCCCATATTATAAAACTATTGCTCTAATTAGTGAAAGGTTATTCATTAGCTGAGTTGTCTCGAACAGGGAGACCACCGGCGGTATCTGGTGATACTGCGATAGCTGATATTTCCTATCACATTGACAATAGTTCGACAAAATCAATTCGCCGTTGTGCTGTTGAAACCGGTATCAACAAATCGACTATTTTTCGAATTGTTAGAAGTCCGGGTCTAAAACTCTTTAGACCGGCGTTAATTCATGCTCTGAATGAGGATGATTAGTATCGCAGGGTTGAATTTTGTGAAAAGTGGCTACATCGTCTCGACGATCATCCGGACTTAGCTGATGAAGTCATTTGGAAGCATGAAGTCATCATGAAGCAATGTCAAACTGAACAGCCACGTTAACCGGTATAATTATGTTTATTTCCATGCTGAAAACCTTCATAACGCTCTCGAACATTATGTGAATACCCCTGGTCTTACAGTATGGGTCGGCATATAATCTGATGATTTTTGGGCCTTTCTTTTTCGGTGGTAATACGAATGCTGATAATTATCTAATGAAGCTACGACATGAATTTTATTCTAACACTTAACAGTTACCAAATATTAACATGCTTCACTTTATGTAGGATGGCGCGCCTTCTTATTTTGCTATGGCAGGGCGCTGTGTAACATAAACTTTCCTAACCGTTGGCTGGGGCGCCGACGCCTTATCGAGCGGCCTGCTCGTTTGCCTAATCTAAACCCTCCTGACTTCTTTCTGTGGGGAGTATTGAGGGAGAAGGTATGCAAACCATAAAACCTGATTTGCCTGAAAAAGGCTATATCGGGTGAGCTCTTTCTTCTGAAGCCTGACATGGTTCGAAAAGTGCCGAAGTGAACGTTTTGACTGGCCGAATGCATTGATCGAGGAGGAGTCCAGGTTCGCACTTATGGTAAGTGTTATTCATCAAAAATCTAAATTATATATGAGAGTAACGGTTTTAGATATGTTTATTATTTGGAGTGCTGGGCCACTTTAGTACTGGGTAGAGTTGCAAAAGTTAAAAATTAATACCCGGACCCGGACCCGGAATTTTTGGAAAGAAATACCCGGACCCGGAATTCTTGGAAAAAAATACCCGGACCCGGAATTTGTTGGAGGCAAATACCAGGACCCGGAATTTTGAAACAAAAATACCCGGAATACCCGGACCCGGACCCCAATTACAAATACTGCGTATTCTATGGACGGATACACCGTCCGCATTCTATTGCGCTCTTTACAAAGTATTCTTATATTGTAATTATTGCAAAAAAACCACCTGAACAATGACTGAAGTTTAATGTATAAGTTTTATGCCAGATATAACAGATAAATCGTTGTTGAAACGCTGATTTTGCTGTCTTATGTCGATGCTTTGTTTTGCTAACCTTTCCGTTACAGTAACTGACGGTTCAGGGAAATTTGCAAGAAATGCTCATCCCTGTTAGAACTTCGTTAAGTAAAATGTGGTTGTCTAACATTGCTTGACTTTTATTTTGAATATGTGTGATATGTGATTTGTTCCGTGCAGCGCCAGTTATATATTATATAGCATCATATTTGGGGAAAATGTAACAAATATAGCCAAAGCTGTTGCGTATCTGTGAAATCGTTAAAGTAGCGTATTAACGGAAATAGGTACTGTGTCAAAGCGTATAGTATTTTATACCACAGGGTATAGATCAGATAGATGCACTATAAATCAGTTTGGGCCTCTTAATACTTAAAGGCGACTTTTTTCAAGTTCGCTTTCAAAAATAGAAGTTTTTCCGCCTTTTCTCCTGCAAGTTTCGAACGTTTTTTGGTGTAGATCATTCCAGCACTGCTAAATAGGCGCTCGCTCGGAACTGTTGTCGGAGGGGCCGCAAGATATCGTAATGCTTGTTGTGTAAGGTTGGGATACTTTGTAGCAGCTGCAGCCCACCAAGACGCCACACAAAATTCTCCGCCATTAGGATTCGCATAGGGATCGTTTTCATACAGGACTAATTCCTAAACAATATATCTTAATTTAGTTGAATTTACCTGTATTCTCTGATGGCAGCATGCTATTTTAAAACAGAACGGATTTAAAATTAATGCGGCGAGCGTGATTCCGTCTGGTTCCCCGCTAGCAGCTCACAACCCATCTAGAAAAAAAGCTAGACATGCTGCTAGGTTTGGCCATGTTTTGGCCATAGAAATCCCAAATAGGCTGTAGTTTCCTTCTGCCCATTGTGATATGTTATCTAATGTATATACTTCTATAATGAAATCAGAAGTTGAATATTATCATATTCAATATTTTGAAAACAATGAGAATGTTTGGGGAGTAAAATAGTGAAGGAAGTAAGGATGGTGTGTAATAAAATAATGTGGAGTTGAGATAATATTGCCTGGCAAATTGACGAGAGAATAAAAATTGTAAGGGGGTAAAATAGCCAGGGCCATAATGTCGAAACAATGGAGAAGATGCGCACCTACTAGAGGCGAGAATACTGAAATTCCTAGGCTCGCTTCTAAAATAGAAATATACTCGCTTGTTTACATATCTTTGCAAGGCGTTAACAACGTACGAACTGTCACAAGGTTTTTCAGTCTCGGTTTCTAAACCATGCGTTGTTACTCTCGTGCTATACGTCGTATATATAGTACTTAGGTACAAAACATTCGGAGTCGATTGCCAGCCCTAACCACCTTATTTTTGACCTTAGCTTTTTGCACAAAAGAACGCAATTATTGCTACACGCTAACGAACGCGATCAGGTATAAACGCAATATCAAGAAACGAATGCTGTTTCATTTCAACGCTTTACATGATCCAACGCCCTTGCTCAATGCGTATATATGGCAACAGCAACACTGTTGAACTTTGGTCCGGGTATTTTTACATTTCCCGGACCCGGAATTTTCTTTGGAAGAATACCTGGTCCCGGAATTTGTTGGAGGTAAATACCCGGACCCGGACCCGGATTTTTCTTCGAAAAATACCCAGAATACCCGGACCCGGACCCGGCTGCAACTCTAGTACTGGGGCGTTACTTATGCGGCACCCTGTATGAATGTATTTTAGTAAGAGTGAGCTTACTATTTTTGTTTTCATAGCTGCTACACAAACAACAATAATACTGTACAAAAAGCACGTGCTGCATAGAAAAGAACTGAGTATTTGCAGTGATTAAAATTATACAAATATTTTTTATATATTTCGTGATAGGTATTTAAGGAGAGATAATTTTTGTCCGGAAAAATCAGAAAGTAACACTGTCTTGATTTTTTAAAACAGTGCCAAATTTTGTACTAAAGTAGAGATTCAGCGCAATTTGAGGAGTATTTTTGAGTAGATTTTACCTTATTAATTCGTATCAATTTTACAAAGTAGTATAAACGTATTCGATATAATGAATATGTGAAAACTAATTTTAATATTGGATTTTTGAAAACAAACTATCTGGAGTAGGAAAACAATGTCTTATAGACGGCCAAGAAATGAGGGCTCCGCAAAACCATCATTAGCAACTGCGGTTTGAAACACATTTCGCTCTTACTATATTGTGAGAACATTTGCCTCACAAACCTCTTTTAAATGTAATAAGTGTGATTTTGTGTGCTTAGAAATCATATTGCTAACAGTAGAGTATCTTATAAAGTTAGAAGATAAGTCTTCAAGCTGTCACAGAACATTGTTGACTCATGGGTATATAATTGTATATTTCAACCTCGTATGATTTTTCTTTCGCGCGGTTTTCATTGAATTTTATGATGCTAAGCGTATATGGGTTTTAAGTTAAGTATAGGTATATCATATACATGCAAAATTATTTTTGATAGATGAGTTAACGTCCTGATATATTTCGATCAAACAAAATTATGTTTATTTTATTTATTGCTTATGGCTTGTGAATTTCAATTTTTTTTGTGTCACATGAAAAACTATTTGAATTTGAAATATATATTCTAACGAAATACTAAAGTGTTGCCCTATCATCTACATAGCTGTACTGTTGGTTGGACCAAAGACATGCAACAGACGTTACGCTGCTGCATTACGCACGTCCAAACCGTAATGCTCATACGACTCCAGCTATCGTAACCTCGAGGGCGGACCTAATGGGTTCAAATTTCGGATTCGTGACGGTCCCAGGAGACTACGGCGCTTAGCAAGCCGCAGGAGCGCTTCGCAGAATGTGTTGTGATCCTGCCGGACGGGTTGCGCACGTAGCCTAAGCGGTACTACCTTTGAGGTCCCTAAGGAGGTTGGCTCCATCACCTGCTCTCGGGCGAAAGAGACTATACCACTATTCCCTATCATCGTTCTACCTGGCAATGTGTTCAAATTTTTCCATTAATTGCCTTTCCTACTTCCCTGAACGGTTAATTTATTTAGCCAGTGGCCCCCACTAGGGTCCGACAAATCCCTAGACGTTTAACGTCGGGTTCACGTGATTTCTCATTTTGGGCCTTGAAGCAAGATTTTGTACTTCGAACGAAGCTTCTTTGCCTACGATTTCTCTAAGTCGCACGAGTCGTACTCACTCACTAATAATACAAATGTCGCAATCCGCGAGTCACGCTAAGGTTTGCTTCTTCAATGCGTGTGTCAAACCTGAACTTGGGTAGTCGATAGGGGTGACGGATTTCAAACCCCTCTTGATACCTATCGCTGCTAGGATCAACAAAACGCATGGACTACTTGGGGGTTTGATTTAGAGTTTATTGATGAGTCAAAGTCATGTACGGACAAGAACATACTGTACGGGATAATACAATAGGTACAATGTCACTGGTATGCTACGCTATCATGAGAATGAGCAGGCAACCAATGGGGTAAGTGCGGAGTCATCGCCTTTTTCATCGAACTCTCACAGCTCATTCAAATCAAGGCGTAAACTGCTAAGTCTTTTGTAATGACAGCTGCGCTCACCTTACTCATCAAAAGTGGGCCATGTTAATAGCAAACACAGGTGAGTAACACGAGGCGTAAATGGTTAGTCATCGAGAGGCGCCATTGAACTAACTACTAACTCGGTGCTACTATTGCTACTAGGGGTACTCCGACGAAACAATAGGTTCAGGTAAGCGAAAGACGGTAAAATAAGGGGTACAAACAAGGGATGCTTGACGAAGTGTACACAGTGGGTGAGAGGGTCTTGTTATTGCTCATCCTAATCACGGCTATGGTGCATGATTACATAATACGTGGATATTCGTAAATAAGGTACAACAACGGTTGGATTAACACAACAAATTATTATAACAAAAAGTAATGGTGCATATGGATACAAAGGTAAGTTTGTGAGGTGACCATCAGTACGACTGCAAATTTTCTCCAGTGCGACAATGGTGCGATATTATTTTTCTAATCGCATACATACACATGAACGGTAACCGCGGGTACAAGACAAATTTTCCGCTAATAACAGGGGACAAGTCACTCTTGATTCCGAAATCCTATCAAATTTTTTTCCAAATATGGTTCTATTGAAGCGAAGCTTGGGCTTGCGTTGGTGCTCGTTTTGCAACCTAAAGAACGATCGAAACGAACTTTTTTGGAGTCCATCATCATGAGCCAGAATGAATCATGATTGGCCGAGTTAGATATACAACAAACGGCTGTTGGTTCCCGGTAAATTAAGGTTGGGACCGAATCTTCTAATTTTTCGGCTATTTCTTAACCCAAAATTATAACTAAATTATAATGTGCTGCGTACTTTAACTGTACTTTATCAACGCTAGGAATTTTGATATTTTGATTTGACGGCCATAATTACACATTTCTAGAAGGCGCTGGATCGAGTCGGATCCAGGGAAAAATGCGAGATGGTCGATTTCGAGTCTAAAATGGGGTTCGTTCGGTGCCCTCGTTTACGCTCGGCTCAGCGGCACAATACTCTACATTATTACCAAAAAAGTGCAACTATACCACGGGCGGTAGATAAAAAGAATCGCTAAACTCCGAAATCTGAAGTGCTAATTAGGGTATTTCACGACCTAATACCAGACGGCTGGGTGATGTCGATTCGGATAATTCGTAAATCTAGTTAGCCTATTGAAGAATTCCACCTGGGCTCTTCCTGATCCAATGAAAGGGTTAGAGGCGTTGCCTTAGCCTTCGATTTTCACTACTAAAAGTATATCGACGTTCGGTGGTAATTCAATAAAAAGTAATGTTCCAACACTGGACGCCGGTCTAAGGGTTTACAAGCGCATTGGGTACTAATTGTATCGTTCAATTTGGACCAAAAATTTGTACTAATTCGAGGGTTTGTTTATACTGGTCGACAAACGTTTGGGTAAAGTTATTGATTCGTCCTACGAAAAGTTTCCTAAATTGGATGATTACATGTGCGCTCCAGCCTTGATCAAAGACAAGAAATGCTACGCTTCAGCGTGCAATTAGGCTACTGCCGAAGCAATGTACCGTATTGGCCATTCCTAATTTATATAAGCTCAGACGAGCTGACTAGCTTAGCTGGCCGAATTAATTTTCCTAGCTAATTGGCTATCTTGACCGGATTTCTTGATGCGGAAATCATTTTAAGAAGGTCGTGTCGCTCATTGTTGGTACTGCGTAACGGTACTAATATGGGGCAAGGGACGAGCTTAGGCTGGTCCCTAGTCTACGGCGCAACAAATAAATTCTATAAGTCCGATTAATTGATGCCAATCGCGTGGCTGCACTTTATCATTGTACAAATTTCATGCTAACTTCAGAGCATGGGGGCAGGGGTTAAAATTGTATCCAGCTACCTACAAATTTGTCTGAAACTAGAACTATAAGTGGCGATGCTTCGTAGGTCATCGGCACTAACCTAAAGATACTAGAGCTTATGCTGTTCTAACTTAAAAAATGGCTCCCGAAAAGAGCTCTATTAGTTACTAAAATTAAATTAGCGTTTCTATAGGTTCCTATTTGGCAAAACGGGCCCATAATCGGTGGGCCCGGTTGTCGTAATAAATTTGTCGTCTAAATTTCACTCGGCTTGTGCCCTTATATCGCTCGGATTTTCGATTTCGACCGAGGTTCTTAGTCTAACTCGTCAGGGGTTGAGAAAAATCTATAAGTTATAATTTCTCGCTAATCTACCAGCCTTTCTCTGGGTTCGACCTTATTTCTCATTTTATTATGACCGGGTCAACGATCCTCACTAAAACTGATCCGTCGGGCCGAGACCCGATGGACCCGATATCGCTAACTTTTGTATACAAAAATGTAGCCACTGCCATCAAATTTACCAACTCTGGTATATTTGACATTTTCATTGCAGCGGCAGTATATCGGAATTTCGAGACTCCGACGGCTTTCGTGCTGCATTAATGTCAATATACAGAAACAGAGAGACGAATATGAACCTGAAAACTTATGAAAATCCGGGTAAAAGTTAAACCGAAAGTTGACTATGAATATGCTTATACGGGAAGGAAATCTGTGAATTCTGTGTAAAACCTGTGCGGCTTTTGCGTTGCTCGGGTTTATATTTATTATAATTTTTGAACGGGCTACGGCTTTGCCGGGCGTAATAGTGCAACTGGATCGTCAACGTAATCCTGGAAGGACTTTTAGGTAGGCGTGGGCCCTGTTTGGTCGTCGGGTTTGTGATTCCGACTCGATATTGTTGAGTTTTAAAGTTGTATTCGGTGGCGGGCATTCCTATGAGGAAACAACGAAAGATTCAACAAAATTCCTGGAAGCAATCTTAAAATATTTCCAGATTTACGTTTTCGGTGGGGGCAAGCCTCTTCAAGGTCGTCGGCTTTGTGATTCCGATGAGATATTTGAAAGTTTTATTTTCTATCGATAGCTGGGATCCTTATCTAGATCCGGGTAACATTTCAGCCAAATCTTTGGAGTAACTCTTGAGATATACCAAATTTTCACCCCGAGTGAGCTATCTCGCTCTCAAGACATTAGCTTAGCGAACTCGGTTGCGGATCAATTAATATTCTTGGCTCAATTTAAAAGCTTAGGTCACTACTATCATCCTAATAATGTTCGGCCAGATTCCTAAAAAGGATTTCTGTCATGGAACCAATACTTCGGTTTCGAGTTTCCAACAGCAAGTGCATACGGGCGGCTTGATACTCATTCAATTCGTCGTTTAGCAAAAACACAAGAAAATCAATCGCCTATCAAAACTCAATAATAAACGTATGGCCAAGGATGTTGCAGAGTTGTTTCTCAAGTATTTCCACCAAAAGTTTTATTTAACCTCGGTCGGCTCAAGAACTACAATTTTTAAATTCGACTCGACTCAGGAGATCATGTAAAGTAAGTCTATGCGCGCTTAACTCATCGTCCTAGGGAGGTTCGGTATGACTTCGACTTCCTAATTTAATATATGAGTGGCTATCCATGGCTGAGGGTCTGCGGGACAAGCTAGGACGCGTAACGCTATCATGTAAATATGAGTATGGACAGGGGAGGCTACATGTCATACGCTGGCGCTCATCGACGCGTTATTTTTTCCTACGGGCCTAACTAGACTAACGTCAGTAATACACAACTAAGCTACATGGCCTCCCTGTTCGCACTTACAGTCTCGAGACCGGGTCGATGTCCATCGCTCGTCCATCCAATCGCAAGATCACCATCGGTAAAGCCAAAAGAAAGTCATAAGTGACAAAGTAAAACCATAAGTAGTACCATTTGCTCGTTTGCTGTTCGCTATAGGGCGAACAGCCATAATTCTTGTGGTCCTCCTTCGTGAGGACGGTCGTGACGGGTGTCCGTCACGCCCAATCTTTTCTATCAAAAATCCGGGTGAATTTTGCGGTCCTACCACGCGGGGTAGGGCTTTGCCTATGCAAATCGGGGCGTTCGGGAGTCGTACCATCCTATTCATTCGCAGGTCGGGTATGGCAAGGGCTCGCCGTACCCGAACACTTCTACCCATGAAAATACTACTTTACGTACGTAAAATTACTAACTCTGCTCTACAAATCAACCTATACTCATCACGTTACTCACAACTACTCGTACCTCCAAACTTATTGATTACAAGGGTGCAACAGAATACAACCATAATCCTATAAACAGCAATAAAATATACGGTAAAATTACAACCAAATATGGGCCCTTATGGCTATTATCAACACAAAAGAACGGTATGAATATAATACAACAGCTATAGATAAGCGGCTATAATCATACGTCCACAATCGAAGGTACAATTCGAATACACGACGGTAATCAGGCTGCCAAATCGTATACATCTACCTATAAATACATATAGGCACAAACAACGATTCCAATGGTACACAGGCACATATATATAGCATTCGATATGGTCATGGTTATACAAATCAAGTACACAATAGAGGGCCTTTATAGCCAACTGACGTGATATGGTACAACAATAACGATGGTAATGCTAGTATAAATATATTGATTCAATTACCCCAATACAGGCCTTTATGGCCAACAATATGATTATAGCAATAGTAATATGATACAAGTTACATATATCAATGGGTGCCTTTATGGAACTACAATCAATCTATAATGGTACTAATATTTCAACGGTTATCCATTCCTGAAATAATAATGACGATACCTTTTCTGATCACAAAACTGTCGGTGCTGCAGGCCGAAATATGACGAAAAATCTTTATTCCTAGGGAGGTTAATGAGCGTAACGATTCATGATTTGTGACACGTATATATTGTCTGTAAATAGGGCGACAACAAGTCCTTGCGGACTGTTCGTATATATGGGGAGATCGGCTTACATTTTCATTTGGGCGAAAAGATCATATTAAGTTTGTTTTCTATCCTATATACATGGGTATATTGATGCGGGGTTTTAGTTTAGTATCCGTTTGGTGTCATTTCTCGTCGGGTATTCTAAGTCAGTAGACATCCGTAACTAAATTCAAAAGGTTGGGCATTCTATTAAATGTTGGCCATGGGGCTATGGCCAGGATTAATCTACCTCGTAACGATCCAGTATGGATCTGTTACAACAGATTCGGATGAAGAATATATTTGCATAACAAACGTTTGCCATAAAACTTTGTGGAAATCTTACTTTTTGGGCAAATTTTGATTAAATTTTCCTCAATTTTTATGGTACTAATCAGATAATTGGTTGCACAGCTCTGG
>JASANE010028119.1:0-18797 GCA_030248225.1 Trileptium ribeirensis
GAAAACGTCATCCAAATTTGACCCGTTCACGATAGGGACTCAAGAAATTTGTTAGGAATGCTCTCGATTTTAATAAGTTAAAACTTCCGCTGACCAAGGTACCAGTGCGCTTGCATAGAATTCACTGAGAAGAGCAGGCCACGCCATTGATAATCCGACACTAAACACTCAGGGCTCGTCGGAACCCTGTGGGGGCCACATAGGTCAATGCTCTAACACGGAGCATACCGCGATTTTGACCAGGCAATTCACCTTGAGCTTTAAATTTCTAGGGACACTTTTATGTTTTATTTCAAAACTCACTACGCTAAAATAGAACTCAACAACTTCCGATGAGTCTAAGATAGGGAATAGCGGCTAAGCTCCATGACCTGCGAGCAGGTGTCGGTGCTAGCCTCCCTGGGGGACCTCAGAAATCATACCCGATACTAGACACGTGCGCAACCCTTCGGGCGGGGTCCGAACACACCCCGTGAAGCGCGCCTGCGGCCTGCTAAGCTGCGTAGCTTCTTGGGTCTGACCAAGAATAGGTTCAAAATTTAGTATTTACGGTCCACCCTTGAGGTTACGATAGCCGGGGTCGTATGGGCATGGTGTTAGGAAGTTGCGCCATGCAGCTGCGTCACCGGTTATTACACCACTACCTGGCCGTCTGATATTTGATGTTGATCACATATAAGTATGCACGTGGGTGTATTTTTTAAACGATAAATATATTTTATATTGGCACAGCCAAGGTAGGATATTTTTGTTAACCAGCAGTTGAATAATACAGTGCTAAGTTAAATCTTAGGATATGCTTATTGCTGTTATATATGTATACTTAGGCGGCGCACGTAGTGACAGTCTGCCATAAGAATTTTTTTCTTGTGTGTTACTGCGTCAGCTCATGTTTTATGATTAATTACACGTGCAATTTTGGTTGGTAGTACATTAAGAGTAGTAGATTAAACTAGGCTGGATGGTATAGGTAGCAGCGATCTTTTGATATCGTGCGAACCATATAGAAGGATGTAGGAATTAGTTAAAGGTGACTGGCCTGAGAAAGTATTGCATCGAAGAAGCCTGACAGCAGTAACCTTGCTGGCTTAGGCTTAGTGTATGTTTCATATATAAGGACCTTAGCTTAGGCTAATACTAAGACTAATGCGGGATTCACGTTATAATGTCCCCACCACGTGGAACTTATGTACCCCACACAGTGGCAGACACATCCTAGACTACAGGGTGTCTTAGACACCCCTGTGTTTTTAAATAAAGTGTCAAATAAATTTTAAACAAAGCTAGCTAATAGTTTGGCTTATTTCAGACGGTGTCAATGAACCGTCGTTGCTTTTTCGTTTTGCTTAGGGTTTCCACCACCCCGTGGGGCCATTTTACATAGGGTCTACAGGATACCCTAGAAACACCGCATTGGCAAGAATAAAACACCGAAATACTACATTGCCAAAATGAGGTATCTAGGGGTGTGCCCGACACCCTCATATTTTGTTATATGGTGTGGGTGTCAATGTCACCGTCTTTACGGCATAGTCTACACTACAGGGGGCCAAAAGTTCCAACTGTTGGGGACATTTATAACGTGAATCCCGCATAAGGCTTAGTATATCGAGAACGGCATGGCCTGCATTTTATTTCCGCCCCTCAGGGATATTTTGGCCGGTTATTCGTTTTTTGTGTATTTTCATTTGCTCAGGCATATCTTCGTTTATGTCTGAAGATTTTATCTTGGAGTGTTCCACGCGGTGTTGCTAGTCACGTAATGGAACCGCTTTTGACAAAACGTGTCGATGGGTTTATTTCCTTATCTGGTATGTTGCTACAACATTGTGCGGCAATGATATTAGATTCGTACACCGTGGAATCATCTACGACAGTCGTTGCATGGACCAAGGAAACCAAAAGCGAAAATTATAGAGAGCTTCGAGTATGCTTCAGAAATAAAATTTTAGAATACATCTGTGTCTGGCTAACTTAAGTAAGGTAGAGTGACCTGAACAGGCATCAGGTAGCCCTGGCTCACCTAGGTAATTTTGTTGTGCAACACATTAATTCAATAGATCCATGGACAGGCATATAGTATATATACATTGGCCATAGCAAGCCGGACGAAGATAACTCTAAGGTGCCTAAGTGTAATGCATACCATGCTGTTCTCGATATACTAAGCGTAAGTCCTTATTTGATACATACCCTAGGCGTAACTTGAGTTCCGCCGAGCCCCCGCTTTAGTTCTTTTGTCTAATGATATGTCACTTCCCCTTGCTCAATTGGGCCCGCCAAACGAATTATCATAGCAAGATTCGGTTTAAAACTGACAAAAGTAGTTAGAGATAAGGCCGTATGTGCAGACACAGTTTAAAGAATGTGGCTTGAGCATGAAAGTTAAAAGCTATGGGGCTTAATTAAAAAATCACAAACGGGACAAACTATTAAATAACCTGTTGAGTTTTCTCATTAACTACGTTGGCTTGTTATATAACGAAACTGTAAATCCAATAACACAACAAGATAGAACACTGAGATCTATTAGGCATAGATAGATACTGGCCTGAAGCCCGGTCCGAAACAGACCCCGCCCATGCGCCGTGCCAGATGTATCTCATTTTCTTTCGGGCCGTGCCGAGCTTCCAGCCTAGAATCGAAATCTCAGGCCGCCGATTTTCAAAGCTAGTGAAAACAGACACAATGGACAACAGACACACCTATTACATTTGATCCCACTGTGCTTTGATCCATAAAAAGAACACGTGTTTTGCCTGGAAGCAGCGTTTTGCGCCGCGTCAACCATGAATTCAAAGTTGAAATCATCAAAGATTCCAAAATTATTTTCGTTTTTGTTATTGTTACCATTGCCGTTAAATATCAATGTATCAAAACTGTGCTGAGAATTATATACTTATTTCAAAAATGAATTTTTCAGCGAAATTTTCTCTAACACAGTAACAGTTCAATATTTAGAATTCGATAAGAAAACGTTTACAGGTTTATTTATTTTATGAAAGTATTGAAATGATTTTTAAGCATGCCATTTGCATTGGGCTTTTTGGGTCGGGCCTGCTCAGATTTTGTTGGGTCCGGGCCGGGCTTTGAGCCTGGGCTTAAAGATTTCGGGCCGGGCGGACAGCGGTCCGACCTCTAATAGATACAAATCTTCGGACAATGTGCTGTTTGTTTATAAAATCGTGGCGCTATCAAAGTTGATGGAGTCTCGTTATTAAGGGCTTTTGTACCTTATGTATTTTTAAAACTGTACTGAATTTTGAAGTGGATGCATTGGCAATTGTATATAATGTGGATACATACGAAATGCGCAATTCGTTTTATCAATCAATGAACTGATGACATTTTTGGATTTTTGAGGGACGCGGCCTTGCTGGTCAGCCCACTGGCTACGCCAAAGCAGGGTGTTGTTATATACTCTACCTTATGCGTGCAAGTTTATTTGCAGTTTACTTTGGTATAGATTGTGGTATAAATCTTGCAAAAAAATTGTACGTTGGCCAATATTTTATGCTAAGATTATTATTGCTCAGACGCCAAAGTTCTAACGCCATATGGCTAAACAAAGAAAATACAATCTCTTAAAATGTACACGATACGTGTGCGAAAAAATTAGTCTAACGCGCTACTTCCAGTATTCTCAAAAAGAGAAAACTTCCACGTTTTAATAGATATTATAAAAACATGAAACCATTTCAGAGATATCAGAAAATGACTGATAATTTGTAAAAATTTCATTAAACTTACACGTAGTAAGTAGGCAACATTTTAATTTCCTGTGACGGCACCACTTGACTTGCGAATAAACATACCAGTAGTGCGATAGCTGCGGAACACAGTATTGATTTCATTTTATTAATGTATTTGCGGCGTTTCTATAATCAATATTTGGAAGTTTTGAGTTTTTACTGTACAACCTGAAACGCATTTGAACAAGTTATGTATGTAGCGCGCATGCGACAGTTCAAAAACCTGTTCGCTCCTTTTAACGACATTAAGTGTAACTGTATTAAGTGTATGTTTCAAAACCTTAGTTCCACTTGGCAAAGTTAGCCGTGCAGCAATCGAATTCAGACAGGGAAGGGTACCAGTGGCTTAAACATTGGGCCATGACGAATTTGTAAACAAAAAATAAAAATGTTAAAACAATGTGTTGATTAATTATGGGGCGAGGTCCGAGCCTAAAAACTTCTTCAAAAATTTATAGATCTTGATATCGTCGAAATTTTTGCAAATCATGTTATATTAACAACGACGCATACCATTGAAACGGTTTGAACTGTCTGACATATTACAATTTTCATGGAATTTGGAAAGGTTTGTTGAAATTGGATATTTATTAGAAGGCATGGGCACCCACAAGGTATTACCCGAGTCCCTGTGTGCTCGATCCGGCTAATCTACCCTGGTACCCGATTAGCTACCCAAGTACTCGACACTAACATTGGTTATTGTCGTAAGCCGCAGTATTTACTCAAATCTACGGGTCTTCGACGATTAAATTAGGCAGCCAGTTTTGTCAATAGGCTTGTAGGCTACAATGGCGTCGAGCTAAATTAAAAAACCTTTTTCCGACCTACCGTACAGTGGTGCGCGCTGACATGTACTTGGTGGCCAAGGGAAATGGTGTGAAAAACCGGCCAAGGTCAAATACCTTAGATAAACTGAACCGCTGCTACACGATAAAAATACAAAGTTCAGAAGTGAAAAAAAAGGTACTAAATTCGAATACTAAATAAAAATAAAAAATATGTATGGTATATACTGGCATCATAAATATATGTATTACCGTTGGCTTTGCCCAAGGTAATACTAAACATTCTGCAAAAAGTAGACCTGACCCCTCTAGTTAGTGAACTCCAAGATGTACGCATATATATATATGTTCTTCCGAGTTGTAAGTAAGGGTAACGGTCGCCTTAGCAAGGATTAACAGATTGCGACAATACTACTCCAAGCAGTATACACCGTAAGACGTCCCAACTTAAAACCGATATTTGTAATTTTTCTACTAAAGATAGATCATCCTGATTCTTGGTTACTGCATTATTACAGATTTTTGTTATAACAACGACTACAACTTATAAACGAATACGCCGATATCCTTGAATTTTTACCATATATCGCGTTCAACCTGATAGCCCGATAAACCTATAAACTAGGTAGAACATCATACGTCAGTAGAAAGACCTGTAAGGAATAACGGAAGCTGAAGTCTGCTTTCATCTTTCGAAAATGGGTAGTGGCAAAAGTACAGGGCGGATTAAAACATCTGGGTATAATCATGAATATCTCTGAAAGAAGCTGGATGGGAGACGTTTGTTGTAATATTAAACAGGTGCCTAAAATCTGAAAAGCGGCAGCCGATTCGAGAACAAGTGAACTTGCTCTTTTATATAAGAACAAAGACTGCCAGCACTACCGTGATATTGAGCTGCTAGGTCACACGATAAAAGTATACGAACACATCATAGCAAACCAAACTATGAAGGATCGTTTTTATTAACAGTGTCCACTTTGGATTCAGAAACGACCGAACCACAACAGATGCAGTATTCAATTTGCGGATACTGATGAAAAATGTTAGAGAGGACAGACACCTAGGCAGTATTCATTGACCCAGAGAAAGCGTATGACACTGTACCCATGGGCCTCCTTTAGCCGAGTATGCGCTAGGACAATGTCCCCGAAGTGTACCGCTAATGTGATTTGATAAATATTTTCTACAATATGGGTGACCTGAGCTATTGCAACTGCTTTCCTCTTATATCTTGTCGATCGCGTAATAATAGAGCAAAAATAACCAATTTTGTCTCATAACGGCGAAGGTATCGCAGATGTTACTATAGCTTGAGGGTTGTTGGCTGTATTTGTTATAAATTTCGACAGTCAGATGAGACCTATAATACACATATCATCGATATATCCCTAACAACGGAGTAGATAACCCTTATCCAGAAGCAATATTTTGAACCCATATTCATGTATATTTTACGGTTATACTGGCTTTGACGCAGTTCATTCTATTAAGTTTTTGTTGCGCTTGAATATAGTAAACTCGGGTAAATCCGTCACTGAGGCATTGTAATCATTCTAAGCCTAAACCATGCTAACCCCGTACTCTGTTGTTAAAATTGGTCGCAAGACAGATCATCGTATTCGTGACGCCATTTTCTTTGCACTCATACTTGTTTAGTCTAGCTCAGTTTTTTTGTTGCTTAACAACAGCCAGTTTATATTTATGTTCATAGTTATGATGAAAACATTAAGAAGATTCAAGCTTTTGCTAAGGGTAGCTAACTGAAACGAATAAAGTAAAGAGTAATCTGTTTTGTGTTTTATATCTGTGTTGCTCTATATATCGTAATAAATATTGTGCAAAAAAAGTTAAGATTGGAGATTTTCGTATGGGATCATAGTAAATATTGTGAACTATACAAATTTATCTGTACTCGGGTATTGTCGTCACAACTCAGCTAATCCCGTCAACATTTTGCGTAAAAACATCAAAGTGTTGGCTAATATCGTTACACTAACGGCTAAAACCCTCTGAACACTGTTGATCTTTCTACCGCATATTGTTAAAAGAAATATTTCCTATAAAATTTTAGCACTAAATATAAATAAATATTATTCTTGGGAAATTATTCTTTTATTATATAGGAAATTAGCCCTTAACTATACCTAAATGCCAATATCCATGGGAAATATTTCCTAGATGAAATCAGTCTGAATATTCAGTACTAATAAAATTTTATATTCAGGCCGTTTTAACTGTACGAGTTTGACCTGCGAATGAATGAAGTTTTTTCTTATTATAATAGGAATCATTTCATAACTGTGTGTATTAAGGAGGAATTTCACATATATTGAAAGAAATTTTCCTTAAATAAATATTTTTCTGACCTTCACAGATATATAGGAAAATATTGCTTTTAAATGCTTATATATAATTAGTTTGCATGTGTGGTCGTTTGCATGCTTTCTGAAGTTCCTTAAGAAACTAAGAAACAGCTGCTCGATAGAAGTATGGATAATGCAAAAGGCTCGTGCTCAGGATATCCAGGCTCAATCCGCCAATGCGGCAATCGTTTGTTCAAAATTTTACCTAAAAGCACATTAATTCATGCTGGAAAAATAAAAGATAAGAATTACATCTGCCGGGAAGGTTGGTTACTTTGTCCATTCTAAACCTAGACAGCACCATTAATATATACTAAAAATGCTTTCTTGAATCACAGCGACTACGTTACGTTTATCGTAAATATTATTTACTACTTATCATTCATGGAAATTATTGAATGCGATTATGGATTATGAATACATATACGTAAGAGTACCACCGCTGGAGAAAACACGCAATAAAGCCTTTGCATAACCAATGAAATGAGAATATAATGCGTCAAGTTTGACTCAGATTGAATCAAATTTTGATTCAAATCGAGTTAAGTTTAGACTGAAGCTTAGGATTATAAAGGACCGAGTCAATAATCAAAATTGCGCGCAACTGTTTTGCTGTGTATAAAGAATATCGCGTATGTATTTGGGCATTCATAAACATAATGCATCTATAAACAACATTTTCGTCGTTACATCATAGTTTCTGTATTACAAATTCTGAATACACATTAAAATTTTTTTTATATTTAGTCTCCCGGATGCTGTCATGCAATCGACCTTCAAAAGTGACACCCGACCCGCGCATGGGTTTTAAGATTAAACCAACTGTTGTAAATTGTTTAAATTCGGTATTTGTACAGGTTGTTCCAATGTTTTAAAAACTTTTTTTACAAACCGTACTATTTTGTAAATATCTTGTGGTTCGTGTCACCCTTAGGGGCCGACTTAACTGTTATTTTTAGGTTCGATATACTATAATGAGTCGTTCACAGAGACGTGCGTGCACGAAAATCACACCGTAAGCTATTGCAAAGACGATATATTTTCGTTACGTTATTGCAGAGCGTAAATCTTTTCTATTTTGGTTCCAACAATAGCGTTGCCTATAAATATTGTTGTTGTCATATCGTTTGCTTTTAGTGCACCTAACAAAAAAACTATATTGTTGCTGCAACATCAATAGCTTGCTCAATGCCATTGTAGCGACAATAGAATCTAACATAAATGCACCGACAATAGTTTTCTCGTAGCATGTTAGCAACAGCAGCAGTTACTGATATATGTAACTGCAATATTATGCTAGCTTCTATTGCATTAACGGTAAAAAAATTTGGTAGCTATTGTAACGACAATAGCATTTATAAATTAATACAGCCACAGCCATAACCATACCGTATATCAAAATATGAGCACGGTTCAGCTTGGCTCTAGCCCTCAGAAGTCTGAGGGGGGTTCACTGGACCCTTTCAAAAACGTTTACCGTCATAACTTTTGCAAAACAGTGTCTATACTTATAAGATCTCTTGACAATTCATTTTGAATATCATTCTAACCGTTTGCATAGTTCCTTGTTTGCAGGTATATGCATGGCAATGCAATGCGGCCAATGCGGCGCCATATTATAAAGGGGCCAGTGGACCCCCCGTCAGACTGCTGCTACTGTAATTTTTATAAAGTTTAGATATCATTTTTCAGCACCGGGAAAGTCTGAAGGGGGTCCAGTGGACCCCGCATCTATTTTTTCACCATTAAATGTATGCATTTATCTTTTATTATTTTAGAGCACTTGTAGTAGATCATTACTATAACACTTAAATAACATATTAGAGTTTATTAGAGAACATTTAATTTGTGAAGCTAGTGAGAAAGCCTGGCGTATTAGAATGTTCATTACAATGCTACAGGATTTATCAGTAGATGGTATCATGATCGAAATTCCTAAAGTATGCAGTAAGCCCTATGGTCCCAATCTTTGACAGACATTATCTCGGATTTGAATTAAATGGTAATTTGCCTCCCTTTGAATGAAACAGAAACTGGTACATCTTGCTACATCAATATTTTCGGAATATCGCAGCGTCTTCATTGTTCCTTCAATATTTTTAGTGATGGTTACTACGTCAGTCAAATAAAATAAATGTATCACCGATAGCTCGAGATTTAGAACTATATTTGTACTGCAACTTTGTATCTTACCGAATGAAAATATTGTTATGCATTATTAGCAATTTAGTTACATGGAGGAAGGTGTCAACGCTTTAATAATTGCGTCTCAAACCTAAAACAGTTAATACATCTTTCTATAATTTTAACTCGGCATAGATGTGTAATTTTCAGAGTGGATAACGGAACTAAATATAATATGCGTGTTTTGAGTATGTTTGAAATCTAACGGTGAGGAGTGCGCTAATAAATATAATTTGTTGAAAGAGGTCAACACCGACTATAAGAAGCCTGTATAAGGCTAGAGTAATTACTAAACATGTTCACAAAGAAAACATTTTCTCTTAGTCGCAGTTATATAGTGCCTCATTTTTTATAAACTCTAAGATGGATACTGTTGTATATAGTATGATAAAAATATATATTTCCATCTTATTTTCTATTCTATTGTGTGGAAATTTATTTTACCATTTTCAAAATTCGCGTTTGACAATTAATAAGTGTAAATTTTATTACCTTCCACTGTGTCGCGCTAAACAAATATCAATGCTATAATTAATTATCAAAGGTTTTGATATTTATTTTAATCTAAAATTGTCAAACAGCTACAAACAACTGTGGTTAAATTAATGTATTTTCAATTTCAACAAACGACTAGTGAGAACAACGAAGTGGACTTGCAAATACATTATATATACGGATATCAAACAGCTTAACTCACCGTACAACCCATCTTGCTGCTGCTTTTAGACACGGAGGGGTATCATTTAAAGGGAACAACATATAAATCGAGTCAGCATATTTTCTTACATGACAGAAGATGTGGAATGTTGTGCATGCAAAATATATCTACAACAGCGCAATAGTCGATGACAAAAGCTCCTGACAAAAAGTTGACGACCTTCTTTTCTCTTCCCCTAACGGCTTGCTACCTATCATCGGCGACCATGTGACCCCCGTGGAGGCCGACGGCCCACACTCCCCTCAAAGACCCGACTACTCCCTTGTTACCCCAGACGTCAAACGTTCTAAGCTAAGTTGAACCGTAGTTGTTTTAGGAAAAGTTGACATGTGTTACTTATTTCTGAGCACACAGGCTATGTCGCAGACACAAAACCGCATCCAGTTTACAAATGTTTCGAAATTTGTCTGGTATTCAAATGCTTTACTAATCCTGTCCCAAAGCTTTGATCATTCTTGGGTATAAAGGTAGATTACAAGTAAAATAAAATGGCATCCCTACTCAAGTGAAGGTAACTCAAGTAACTTGGTTCAGTACACGTTTAAATAAATTCACCGTGTTGCTAACATGCTACGAGAAGACTATTGTCGCTGCATTTATGTTAGATTCTATTGTCGCTACAATGGCATTGAGCCAGCTATTGATGTTGCAACAACAATATAGTTTCTTTGTTAGGTGCACTAAAAGCAAACGTTATTGCAACAACAATATTTATGGGCAACGCTATTGTTGGAACCAAAATAGAAAGTTTTACACTGCAATAATATAACGAAAATATATCGTCTTTGCAATAGCTTACGGTGTGCTTTTCGTGCACGCAGATCTCTGTGAACGACGCATAATGTAAAAGTGTATTTTGTAGAACCGGGCATGAGTTAATTAGCTTTTTATTACCTTTTTACTCAGATTCACCCCGAGGTTCTAGAGCTTAAACTTTTGGAGGTAGTTGCTAATTTTGTTATTGCTTTCTCGTTTTAATTTCTATATTATTGCGATGAAAACCATTAAATCTGTGAATGCGTGGTACCTAATCTACTTATTGATACAAGTTTTCAAGACTCATACCGGTGAACGATAGCTTTATTAGTTTATATAATTAATAGAAAATTGTTATTATCCTTATTGGGAGAAGACTTGTGTTCAAATTAAAATCACTGGGGTCCAAAATACAAAAAGTCATATGTTTTAAAATTAAATGTCCATATGCTGAGTACTTCTCCTTCACTTATCTTGATTTCGAGTTAGCTATATTTCTTAAGTTAAGAAAACCCTTAATTTTCAGGTAAGACGGCGGAAAATATATTCTAGGTAACAGTAAAATACCTAATACCCGCGTAACCGGCTAGTAGTGTCCATGCTTATTTATTAGATGATATTGAAACGGAGCGAGCACAGCGAGCTGAGCTCCCTCACAGCGCATTACTTAGTGAAAATTGGAAGGAATGATTTATATAAGTTATCGATAAAATTTCCATTTCTAGAAATTTTTTGCTTTAAAGTATAAAAATTTCAAACAATTTGTTCAGATTGATCGTTTTTGCTGTTTTTCTCTGACATTAGCAATAGAATTTGGCGTCAAACATGACACCGAAGGTTTTATCTCGTCGTTCTACGGTTAAGTGTAGTTCAATAAAATAATCATATAATCCTCTCAAAGCTGTGTGCAGGTACGGTTACCCGCGAGCCAGGCCCTGTAATATATCAAGTCGTACCGGGTAGTTTGTACCCCTAACATGCATAATCATACTTGTTCAGCAGTTAGCGCTATTGACGAAATGACAAGTAATTCCGTCTGGTTAGCAGTATTCAGTTGTCATAGTGGTCCCTTTCAGTGAGCCATATCCTGAAACCATGTTGGATCTTTATAGCATCCACTGTCGAAATTATATAATAAGGTGATATTCTTATTGGCCAATTCGTGGATTTCATTGTTCGACAGTTACTGATGTCACCGAAATGACTAAATTCTTTCCTTTGATGAGCACTTTTTTGAGAAGAGTGAATGGTTCGTTTTCTTTAGTGGGCGCTATCTACAAGACTGTGTTAGTTTGTATCACTACGAAAACTAAATGACATATTCAATAGGCGTTCTGACAAATTTCACAATATCCCTATTATAGAAACCTTTCGTTTAACGTGACTTATGCGATAAAGTTTGAGTTATGAGGATCTTTCGCTGAATCCCCAGCCCGACGTTGACGAAGTTTTCATATATATTCAGGGGAAATCTTGATACCATCCAACTCAGCTAGAATTCAGAAAATACCAATTTCCGTCTTATACCGATACCAATACCCATTTAAGGGTAGGATTTCATATAAATGGAAATAACTCCTTTGAAAAAACTGATTGAGCCAATTTTACCACCATTCGCCTCAGCTTTCGTTGCGGTTCGAATGATATTTAAAATTTTGCATTTATCGAGGAAAAAATTTTCAAATATTTTCGGTAGCATTGTGAACCCACTAAATCTAAAGAATGTCATAAAGGTGTTTGAGATGGGTCGTTGAGCTTGGTCGAATTGTATCAGAATTTTTCTCGCATCTTCAAAATTGAGGAAATTCATAAAAAGACCAAGTTAGTAAATGGCAGTGGACAATCTTCTAATTTTCGCGGGTACCGCGCTCTCAAGATTTGTTGTAAGCGTCCACATCTAAATTTGCCATGCCTGACCATTGTCGAGTTATTGTCAGATATTCCAATACATAAAGCAGGTTACAATCATGCACGGGTACAAGAGCCTACTTCTGCTGTTATATACAAATTTGATGCAAGATTTCAGTACAAAGCTGGCGATCCAGGTAGAAACGTATCTCATGCGACGTACACTTAATCGACACTCTATCTTTAACAGTCAAAGATACCAGCCAATATGACGATTTACACTAAGTGATACAAACAGTCTTATCGATTTGTACTGCAAGATACAACGAACCCTTTGCCTATTTTACACTGAAAGATTTTGAGTTATTTCCAGATAATTTATGATTTTCAGTGTATGCAACTCAAGTACCGGAGTCTAACCCGGCGATTACTCAATCCGACAATCCAGGGATCGCGTATTCATGCCGAAATTGTTCAGGTTTGGGCATTTTTGATTACCTTGTCCCTAATAATATAATATTTCATTATCAAAAGCTTCAGAATCCAGACGGTTATCCATTAGAATGTAATCAATCAAGAGTTGAACGAACTCTGAAAACAATTTTAATATTCATAGGTCCAAACAGAAAACATTAATCTTCTCATACACAGTGGGTTGACCATGAACCTGACGTATATGCCCAAGTATTACAATAATACTGTTTGCTGTCTACTGAACGTATGTATGTACGTCAGCTGTTTTTCCCTCAACGATCCTTGCAATAGCTCGAAAATGGACAAGCATATAATATAGTACGGCTTCGCAGCCAATCGCCACAGATTTGGTTTACCGTTATGACAAAAATTGATTTAAAGTGACTCGAACCTAAAATTTATTCTCAAACAGTAAATCCTTCGGAATTGTTGTTCAAGCGTCAAGTTTTTTAATCCAAGATTTGTGAAAAGTGTTATAACTTAAAAAATTTGTGTACTCCCAAATGCCAAACTTACTAATCATTAAGTATATGCTTAATATGGGAAAATTCGGAGGGGGCACATAATTATTGGAAGAGCGTAAAAATAAGGGTAGGTGCACAATTGGCTTCTGTTATTATGTGCCCACTAAAATTTTGTGAAAATAATTCTGTGATGAGCTTAGGAGTGCTGAAAACAGCCCGGAAAATTTTATACTACAGATCTTAGTAAGAAAATTCCGTTTGATAAGCTGGCTTAGTATCAGGGTGCACATACACATCATTTATCTCGCATTTATGCAACATTTACTTTATAAAGTAAAGTTCCGGAAATGTATAAATTTGTAGACGTATAGTTTCGAAATTTCATCATATCAAGGTAGACGCAGGAACACACTATATAATCAAACCGGTTGGAACTGATGACACAATACAAATATACACTCTGCAAATCACACAATTCAAAATCATACAAAACTATTATCAGCATATTTGGTACAATATTTTTGACAGATCTACGCCAACTGTGGATGACCAGAACTTCCACTTTCTGTCTAGTAAACGACGTATTATTTGATCTCACTTACTTTGTCTCACTTTGATTTTTGGTCTGATGTGCATGCAATGACGCGGGAACAGAGTACACAGTCTACGTCCTGCCCCATCAGTAAGATATACGCAGATGGTGATTTTTATTTAAAAAATTAACCTAGGTTTTACATTAGTTTGCCCTCCCTCCCGCTGCAAGTCTAACACAAGTTTGTCCCATATACGTTTTACTACAGTTCTCCTCACTGTTTCTTTTGCCTCATTTGGCCTGCCCCTCCCCACCAAAAATGTGTTTTACCTCACCGGGCAGCCCACTGTGTGTTTTCTCCTAGATTGACCCAAAGGTGTTTTATATTAGCTTGCTGCCACAGACGTGATTTTGCTTAACCTGCGACTCTCCATCCCCAGATCAAAAATCGTTTCTGGGCACCTGAGTTCTTGTTTTGCTAAGTAGCTTTTCGCTTAATTTTTCGCGGTTAGATAGATTTGGGTGTACCATGTGGTGTTGAAAGCCTTCGGCTGGCCGGCCGATTTTCGGTCGTTAACCCTCTCATGCCCACTAGGCCCAAATGGACCCAACGCACACTGCGACTCGTGTTTACTGAGTATGTCGTATGTCGTACGTTTGAACGTGCGTTGTTATTCGCTCGCATTGTGAGGTTCTTTAAGCAACCGAGCAACAGCTCTCAGATAGCTCAGTGGTTTGCGTACACAAGTTTCATCCGTGCGTTTCGGATTCGATCCCTGGCGCGGGCTTGAGTTTGTCAAACATTGCACGATACGCAAATTAATTCGGCCATGAAAGGGTTAATCAAAAATTAACCTATCGCATAATTAAAAATTTTCCAGCCGTTAACGGCCACAAATCCATCGGCCGTCGGGCGGCATTTAACAGTTTTCTTCTGTTGACAGTCGCGAAACCCGTTGATCACCCGTTTATGGGTCGTCGTTCTGCAGGCCGGGGTCTATACGTTTACTACTGTATAGCAAGTGAATTGCACCACTGGAACTTTTTGACGTATATATAATCGCCTGTAACCAACATGTAAGGATTTCGTACCGTCTAATTACTATCTTGATATATTTATTCATATCATATATATTTATTATACATATTTTATATAACAAATGCTGCAATGTGTAGTGGTATATCTGAAAGCCGGCCGTTGCCCAGCACTAAAATATAGTACAGTATTGCTATAGCGTTACGCCGCGCAAAACCTTCATATGCAAATCGTTTTTTGAACATATGCCTCAATAGCGCTGGCGAATATTCGTATTGTAGTACAATACGTTTCTTGGCAGTCAGCCGTCCATTTTGCGTTGCCCAGCTGTAGCTGTGCCATAGACATGCCGATTAGCCGACGAGCGGCCGTTGGCCGAGGGCCTGTTGAAAAATTTTCCCACGGCTGGCCGGTTGACTTCACAACTAGCCGTTGCCCAACACTAGGTCCATGTGGTTATGCTTTGTTATGCATGCTACGCTGCCTTGATATATCCTTACTAGGTAAAATTTCCCATATCAAAGTGACGCCGTATCCACACCACACTCTTTGCGATGAGTTTATAAAGCAGAGGTGAGTCAAAAGTGTGCGAATAAGTTGAATTTTGCATATACTTAATTTCTACACGGCTAAATACTAATTTTTCATCAAAATTCACATAACACTAACATCTTTCGTGTCCTTATATTCCTATAATTTTCGAATCTAATACATAACATTATTTTTGAGTCGGGCAGGTAAAATCTTAACGTTAGTAATATTATGCAACTTATAAATTCACTAGCGTGTGCGTACCATTTCGTGACATTCCGAAAATCCATTACAAAATCGAAATTTTCTTAAGCCATGTCCATACCTAGTAGGATTTTAGAAGCTCTTTCAAACCCGGATAAAACTAGCACACGCAAAACCAAAAATGCGGCACAACTCAATTAGTATAATTGCTCTTTTGTTCATATATTCCTAATTTGTTTATTTTACGTATATATGCATTATTAATAATATATATCATAAGCCAACGTGAATAAAATCTCCTAATAGCTGTTGCTTTCTTGCATTTTCTTTCGCTGCTGAATAGATTAAAACTACTTGCAATGGTCTCAAGTGCCTTTAATTGTCATTACTAGCTGTATTAATTATTATTAGTATTAACGGAAACTATTGTCATTATATCAAATTGAAATCAAAGTTGTTCTCAGCAGATTTGAAGCAATTTGCGCAAGGAACATTGTAAACTTGGCCGTTATCAAATTATATTAATAATAGGATTGCCAATACCGACGTCTTGATGTATTTTTTGTCTAGCTAAGCCGTCAATATAAGAACCAAATCCCAGCTATTATTAATATCCATATAGTCGGTGAGGTAAGTGGAGAAGTTAAAATTAGACGTCGGTCATTAGAAAGAAATAAGTTGTATTTGGGTTTCTGACAGATGTAAATTGTGCAACTGTTGTCGCTGAAACCGCTTACCATTTAGCTATAAACGACTACCGAGCGTCCATGACCAACAAAAAGTGAGTATTTGGCATGTCATATATGTATAACGTGATTATATGATGGTAGATCGCTGTAAACGATTCCACAAAAAATTATGTTTTAACGTTCGCCGAATTTGGTTTGATTTGGTTGGCTGCGTTTTTGCTGATATATGTGCAGCACTGTCAACGTAGATAATTCTGGCCGAAAAGGTTCCTAGATTTTGTTGGCAGGCATAAGGGTGGTAATGTACTGTTGTTATTGAAAGTTATACTAGTGAACTGGAAACGTTTTTATGCGATCCAGTTGAAGCCTTACTATATCAGTTACGGTATGTATCAGCTACAGTGGCACCGTATGTCTAAAATCTAGTAGGTTAGCTACACTGGGCACAGACTATTTACGGAATGTCTTTCCACTAAAAATTGAAACCCAAAACAGTGAAATCCTAAGCTGCAACCTCCATATGATCAGTGTGATTAACACTCCATAGTGTTGGATGAGTAAACAGCACACCACAAAGCACCCAGCAACAACGCGCTGCCCGGTATGTGTTACCATTGTAGAATATATATGTAATATTGCATCGAATATATTGTAGCGGGGTGCGCGGAGTGCCCGATCTCTATTGCAGGAGCCTCCCCCAACGCAGTTTCCGTCGAGATATCCCCTTTCCTTGGTACGGGACTAAAGGCGGATGAGAGCTCAGTACAAGAGAGATCGCCCTCCTCTAGCTCTAGTGTTCAGGGTAGAGCTCCCGCGTGAATACGGCCTACGTGCCTAGTGGTAAGACAGAGGTCCCCCAGGTGTGGTGGCCCGTTAGCTCAAATAAGAGGAAATGGGTCACCCTTGTACACCTCATGTCCCAGCTATTAGGCCAGCGAGCCCACTTAACCATTGATAGCAGTTGGACCTGGTTCCAACATCGTCCTTCATTGTATATTGTAGTCGGGGTCTACCGTGCACTGCAGAAGAAGGGCGGTCGTCATCATGGGTAGTTTTAGTTAGCGCGAGGGATTTGGAATTTCGACTACGCCAGGACCTAGCCCGACGACGTCGCCACGGTGGCCGATCCCTTCACTATACTGCAGCACGGTGATGTACACAACGATAAAGCCACGTCCTACCATTCATCCATCCTGGCAAAACCTAAAGTTTTAGCATTGATCTACCAAATCTGGTCGGGATGGAAATTTTCGTTGGTTTTGTTTTTTTGTACTCGACGTGGAATTTAAGAGTAAGAATAGAACTACACAGTTTATTGTCTTGATAACATAACACACAGACTAGTAGGTACAATCAACAAAATACCCCAATGGGTTACTAAAGCATGACAAGTACGAAATAATCAACAGAAATGCAACAAAAGCATGACGAAACTAGGTACAATTTACGCAATTAATGTTACAATTAGCGAGATGGCATGCTTTGGAAGTATTTTACCGCTCGAATTTTCTCGCCCGCCATTTAGTTTATAAAGATAACAGAGCAACGCCAGTGATTGAATATTGACTTCGAAAAACGGGCTAGGTCCTATACCAGCTATCGAAGGATTAGCTTCTTGCATGTCTTGTCGTGGCGGTTCACGCCCTCTTTCTTGGCTCCTGAGGCGCTAAAAGTTATGTGCTATTTTGACAATCGTATCACATAGAAGTATGAATGTTGCCATGTGCTGTTGGGTGCATTGTTGCAAGTCTCTGACCGATGCTACGCGGAGCAGACGCACTTTTGCATGATATGGAATTTGCCAATCGCAGCTAAAACGTGAGATCATAAACGATGAGTGAAAAATAAGAAGGCTTACTCGTAATACGACTCACCATAATAAAGACAGTTTCCACTCTGAACCAGACGCCCAGAAAACATTGAAACATAATGACGCAACGCCCGCGCGGTCCTCTGCCCGCGCTGGACACAGGGCCGGGCTCAGTACGGCCTGGTTCTGTTAGATCAAAAAACGGCAGAACGACTGAACTATATATCGCTTGCCCGTTGCTAACGAGAAGCATAAATTCAAACAAGCTACACTCCAAAGTGCTTACAGCAGTACACGTTGTTCTCAGTATGGTAGCAAACCGTCACGTTGTCTGTAGAAGAAACAGCGAAAAGACAAAACTGAACAGTGAAAACGAAAGCAGTTGGACTCTAAGGAACCTGAAACCGCACTGAGCCCTCGCTCGATGAGTATGTCCTTTTTATATTCGCACAACCAATCTTATCGGTAATCACAAAGATAATACGAACAGGTAGTGCAAATATTTATGTAAGAAAAGGTAAGTCCAATCATAAATACATAAATAAACGGATGTTCTAATCTTTAGTACTTATAGTTGTGGATGGTTTTCGTAAAAATTTATGGCCTTTTGAGGGGTTGTTAGCGTAAAATTCACAGCTACTGATA
>JASANE010028120.1:0-11027 GCA_030248225.1 Trileptium ribeirensis
TTTACTCTCACATTATATATGTAATTTGAGGCTATGTCCGCGTGTCATAACAGTTGCAGTTTCTTTCATGTTCAACAAGGCGTGGAATAAAGATTCAATATCTTCAATCAATCAAAATTTATTAATCAAACACATACTGGTAGTACGACAGTCTACGTAACGGTTGCTGTAATCTTCCTAAATATGTGTGAATATTGATGCAAGGTCAAAGTGTAAACTCTTTAGTTCCAACGGTCCAAGGCTGAGGTAATTCAATCATTGTTTACAAGGCACGTAGTCTAGCCCTGCGCGGCTGTACAGCCGCCGGATGTAGTATCACTGTACGCGTTCAATCATATCCATAACAGACGATGCTCGCGTAGTGCATAATTTGTCTAACATAACATATGTAACTTAGGCACGTAGTAATATTTTTTTGGTTTTAACCCAATTGCATTCAGGTACCTGCTTAAGAAAAGCCAAAAAATAATTAGTTCGTTAAGACATACTATTAGCAAGTTACTAAATCGTGATATAAACACAACTAAACAAACAGTGCACAACTGGTGATAATCATCTTACGCAACTTTTTTGCCGATATTTGGCAATCCAATATTCAACACCTACGACTTGCCTGGCTACGATAAACAACAGTCATCCGGCGACCGCCGCGCATCAAACGTCACCTCGGTCAGAACGCCCATTTCTGGCAGTTAGCCGTCGAATACAACAAATCGTAGTCGAAAAATACCGCCTCCGGTGCCTCAACAAAGCAGCACAGCCGCTGATACGGCATCAAAATCTTCGCCTGCGACCACAGCATTGTCTGGCGCAAACGATCACCATCGGTCAGCAATACGATCTTCAATTTGCAGCGAATCTATGGCGGAAGGGGCAATGAATGCTTTGAATGCGGTCTCTGTGCGTCTTGGATACGTTATTGCTGCGCAGGCATCGACGCAACACAAGTCGAAGCTCTTGCGTCCAACGAATTTGTCGTCATACTGTGCCGAGCCTGTGAATCAATTCTGAATAAATGTGAACCTAAACGATCGGAAAAAGTTGGTGGCACGCCACCGACCACTGCCGATCGCCTACACAGTATCGAACGCCAAATAGCATCCATTGCGTTGTCTGTCGGCCAATTTTCAATATCTGATGCTGTGACACCGCCAACGCAACAACCTGCTACAGGAAATACAATGAGCTACGCCCAGCTAACCGCCAAAAATGCGGGGCGGAGACGCTGGATCACCAATCACCCACCGTCACGTGAAAGCGAAGATGAAAAACATCGTCGGTGCCTTGTAATCCGGAACCTTCCAGAAAAAAAGCGCGATCATCAAGACGTGACTGAAATTTGTAAGTCCCTCGATGCTTCCGCTACTGTAGACTGTGTTTACAGAATGGAAACATTATGCAACCAAAGCCCGGTAGTCGTCCGTCCAGCCGTGTAACTAAAGTGCGTTTGAAAGCGTCAACAGTTGCGCGGAACATTCTGAGCCTCGCACCGAAACTAAAAAATTTTGACAGCTATAGAGGCATATATCCGACGCTCCATGCCTGGTGATGCGCGGAAACGTGTCGCTGCGCTGCGTGGTAAGGCTCGCTAGCTTAATGATGACGCAGAACATTACCAGAACAATTGTTCGTATTATGATGTACTCAGTGAAAAATTAGTATTCAAAGATTGCGTTCGACAAGATGGATGTCTCGTCAGTGGAGATATCCTGTAAATTATGAATTTGTCAATGATGCCATAGTAAACTCTCGATTTAGGTAAACTGAGAAGGGGAGCAAAATCACCAAAATACTCATATCAAAATGTGCTTAAATGCAAGTATTTCAACGCTCATAGCCTATGCAACAAAATGAACGAACTTCACATGTTACTTGAACCGAGTGTCTACTCTGTTATAGCGGTCACTGAAACCTGGCTACATAATGATGTCCCGGATATAGCATGATTACCACAAGCCAGTATAAAGTTATTAGTAAGGATAGAACAGACCGAAGAGGTGGGGTGTAGCTTACCTAAAATTCTGCCCTGTTCAGAATTCTAACAAAAAAGAAGTTTATTAACAAATAGTATACCGATATCCGGAAAATCAGCGAATTCTACTCTGACAGTTTAGAAATAATTGCAATCGACGTTTTATAAGACCCCAAAATGAGGTTTGCGTGCGCTTACCGCCCGCCAAATTGTACACATGAATATACTGAAAGCCTTGCATTAGCTTTCTGCCACATAACTAATGTGAAATGGCCTGTGATACCTTCATAAACAAATAGACAGCGCGGCTCATAATTTTTTCAATATAATACAATTACGATCACCAGATGTCATTAGGCAAAGTTACGAAAAAGAGCACAAACCACGGTTTTGGACCACAAATTTCCATCACGTATTATAAACCAGTGGAACAAACTCCCTGCAGACGTCTTCGCACACCTGAAATTTCAAAAAATTTAGAAATGTTCTTAAAAACTCAAGCTTTGAAAATTCCCTTAAGTACGACAGAAACCTATGACTCAGATGTAAGTTGAGATTTTGCTCCATTTCTGTTTAAACTCTATTAAGAAAATAAACTTTTTGTAATTATGTAATCTTCTGTTTTATAAATTTTTAATGCATATAGTTTCTTGTTAGCAGTAACGAGGATTAGTAAACCATTGCCATTTCGAGCTCGCTATGACGGCCTTAACGCCAGAGCAACCCCCGTTATGCTATCTCTGGACTACTGGCATAAATTCTTAATAAAATTTGTTGTTGATGATGATATCGTTACATAAGAAGCAATGAAATAGCGTCATGTTAGATAGACATTCGATAAGCTTTTAAGACGATATTATTAATAAAGGTGCTAACCAACAGGTCAATTGTCTTTACAACACTCTGCGCTTGCTATGATGTTCGCCTTTTTTAAATCTATATGCGAAACGTGAAATTTCTCAAACCTAGATGCAAGAGCTGACCTTTGAATCGGATATTGACTGTTGCCGGTTGTTTAAGCGACCTTTGCTCAATTTAAAGCACGTATATCCTTTTCTTATAATGTATTCACTGTGAATTAATATACCAGTTGTTTTACCTAACAGACATTTCTGCAGACTGTTAGGGGTGTATTTTTGAATAAATTTTTGTTGTTGTTGTTGTTGTAAAGTTTCATGTGCATGGCTACTATTAACACGAATCGGCGGCCAATGAGTCCACTAGCTTCGTAAAAAATTTTGCAAAATGATTTTATGCATAGCAGTCCAGTGGTACTACGGCATAGCAGCAGGGCCAACTCTCAATTAGCAAAATAAAATTGGCACACTGTTCAACTGCAACATGCTGCAAGCGCACCAGCAAGCAATATCATATAACAAATAAACTTCTGAAAAAAAAACTCCAATATAAAATATAATTATTGAATCTCCCGGCGTTGTACAAAACCAAATCAAAACTGACAAATGCTTGCGCACAGCCGGTGTCGGAGTCGATTAGCAGTACAATAATAATAATAGCAACTGAAAAGTTTGAGTACACAACACATAAATAATAATCATTACAATCGATTCCAATACAATACAACACAATAACACCCAACATCCGTTCACAATAAATAATTACTTATAAAGAGAGTAGAAACCAATCTATCTCTATACATTACGCCTATTATATTTGACAACTAACTGCTTTAGCTAATATACCGAGTGTAGTCTGCCATAATATTGCCATCACCACACCACCAGTCTCCAATCATTTTCCTCAAAATTAACGAAATCTCTAACACTCTATCCTTGCAATAACAATTACTGTCCTGTCCATTCACTAACATTTCCTCGACCGCAACTCTCTCTCTCTAAATGTGACGCGAGAGTTCTAAATGTAAAGCAGTGAATCTGTGTGTTGACTAAATACGTTGAAAAACTATTTTAATACATATTACACGCTAAATAACTAACTGCTACGATAACACTTTTACAAGTCAATAATAAATTTATGTCGCTAGATACTTGAAGCTTTCGTATGAATAGCGGACAGGGATAGTTGTTGTTTAAAATGAAAATGCAGACATGTTAAAATTATTGTTACAAACATTGTATTGAGAGAGACTGCACTCGGACAGGTGAGAATCAGAGACCGCAGTTGGGTCGCCTCCAGGTCAGGTCTGTTCATGGTCATGTTCAACCCGGTTCATCGGGACAATGAAATTCGGTACCAGCGACGGACGTCATGCCATTAATGTGGTCGTATATCATGTTCTATCTGCGTGTTGTACAGTATTTTGCACAACTCGAACGGAATACTTGGTGAAACGAGTTGTGCGCAATGAGGATGCGCGTGGATAGAATACATGTGCTAGATAGAAGAATTTCCAACTACCGTTGAGCCTTGAATGCACTAAATTCGGGGCAAATGTGTAATTGTGCTAAATCTACAGCGTTAAAAATATTAGAACGCGAACACATATGTTTAAACATCTTAGTTTTTCATTACAGACATTTTGTGCTGCACATATGTGGTATGTATCTTGAGGGATTTCAGAGCTTTGCCGGTTCACCATTTGTCAGGTGTGGTCGTGTGTGAAAATTTGGTTACGATGCTGTCTCTCCTGAGGATCTATGTTTTAAGATCTGGCCCACTCGCTTCTAGAGCCGAGCGGGTCCCAGGAACAGCGGGGCCGGCGCTCTCCAATTTATCGGGAACGGTCCACCAAGCTTTGAATAAGGTAATTTGCACCTGAATCTGAGCCTCCGCTGTAAACGACTGAGCTTCAAGCCTTAGCTTTTAGGCTCGGGCCGTATCTTTCTCGTTAAGCTAGATTTCACATGAACACTGACGGACGTTATCAAGGGAGGATAAGAGGAAATGTTCCCACTTTCGGCGACTGCTTTAAAGGATTGATTAAATTGACGAAAACAAAATGAGAAACACAGTGGCTGAGCCAGTAAGCCCTACTTCCTGGTTTAGAGGCCTCACACGTCGTACCCTTGTGGCCGCTTACATTTTCAGATTTTAACTTCGAGCAGTTATTAATTTTTTCTGATTTTTGCTAAATTTTATCCTTAATTTTTTCCAAAATCTCCCAAAAATTTTGCGCGCCTCCCGCGCCCCGACACATGTTCTATTATAGTGTTCAAACATAGACCCTTCAGATAGCGCTTTGGGGCTCAAACCATAGTTTCTGAGGCACGTCACATTGTGAGTTTGGACCCATGCACACCATAGTTTAGTGGGCATCACACACTAGAATCGGGCCTGGCAAGTTTTCTGAAACTCTTACGTCACATTAACGCGGGTGCAAAAACGTGATTCTGAGTACGCTTCCTTGCAACTGTATCAGCCACTCCGCAACGTCATAATTCAAACAAGTGATATGGATAGGCGCGAAATATATAACCTTGCAGACGTTTCATAAAGCCGCTTTTATCTCGAAGGAATACCTAAGATTAAGTAACATCTCCAGCCTTGTTACGTCGCAGAAGCTAACATCTATTGCCGCATCGACAGAAATGGCGCTCACGAGCCAATTTCGAAGCTTATTACAGGAGCCAAGTCAGGTAGTGTCTGAAAATGCATAGTTTTCTTCCCGAAACAAGCGTAGACAGCGCATGTGGTAATGTACCGTCAGTTTTCAAATCCTATGGTTCGCTACTGTCAATTAGACTCAATTTTTGCAAATTGAAATTCTTCCGCTGCCAGCGACTATGGCGTAGCTTTCTTGTTGAAAACGGTCCTATTTAATCACAATTCCTTATTGGAAGCACTCATTTACTATCTGAGGTTCCAAACTGAGTCTCCTGAGTATCCTTACAAGCACGTGAAAGGCAAAATTATGTAAAAATACGTTAAGATTAACATGACGGACGAAAGTAAATTTCCAAACTACAGAACCAATTTTATATCTTCCGCCAGAGATCAAAAGGAAGGAAAATGTTCAATTTATTATAAATCACAACTTTCAAAGAAATTTTGAAAAACAGAGTTTGAAAATTAGATGCTGGTTTTAAAATTACAAAACCAGTTATATTTTGTGCCTGTGACCAAAAGGAAAGAAAGCATCGAAATTTACTAATAATAACTTTCTAAGAAATTAAAATGTCAAGAGACGTTTTAGATCCCCTTTCTTGCCGTATTATATACATACCTCAACCCAAATACCAAAGTTTGGCCCATGCAAATCTTTAAAATAGGATAAACTCGGGTATCCCTGACAATTCTTGATGGTGTCTAAGCGAATATATAATTTACACGTGTTTCAAACTTTTATCCCAGACACCTGTGAAAGTATCCCCGACAATGGCTCACCCAGGCCGTGTTGGTCGCTATGAAGGGTATGAAAACGCACCTTTTAAACAGCATACCTGATCAGAAGAACGTGAATCCAAGAGTGCCTAAAAACTTCTTTGTTTAAACATTTGTATGCTATGATTTGTCTGGACTTATTATCTAAGTACAATGTTATATAATGCTACTTTGAATACAATGCTACTTACGTTTTGCGTGTACATGATCATACATTTGACTGCACGAACAGCCGTTCGTGAACGAGGATGCATGGATCATCATTAGAAATTGAAATCTGTTAACAGTTCGATTCAGTATTTTCGGTGCAATTTTTATACGAAATTACAGCTAAGGTGAAATCTCTAATTTGTGATATCAGAAGGTACCTGAGGACTTTGTAAAATGTCATTTTTAATATTTTTCAGTAGACCCAGTCTTCCAAGTCTGTGGCAAATGTAGTTCAAAGTTTCAACGAATTTCAATTTCTGTTAAATGAAAAATACATCGTTTACGCTAGAACTGATATTAAATTTAAGTTCATTTTACCTTAATGTTATCGGACACTTCTAGTACCTTTCATTAAAATCCGTCAATAAATTAATATACATCCATGATATCATGCCTTATAACTACGATAATTGAGCTGCATAAACTGCTTAACTCTAAAATTCAAGCATTAGGCAAAAATTCGTAAAGGAAGCCTTTTTAATATTGCTGATATACTGAACCAGTCTCAAGGTCGTAAATAGAAGCCGACATGAAGTTAGAAAACAGACATGTCGCTTGTTATTCCTTAAAGAAAATCACTAATAAGTTATGGCTCAGCAACTAAAGTTAGATTTTAATCAATTATTGCTGCTCGAAATAACGCATAATTAAACTAAAGTAACTAGAATTTTTTCCAGCCCTTGTCTGACAACATCCGTATACTTTTGACATTACTGTGTTTAATCCAAGTTTATCACTCAAACATTAGACGGTATGTTAAGCTATATGCGTTCTGTTTACAAGTATTAAAATAGTAACCACCGCCAGAACCTTACGGCTGCCGAAGAGCCTTCGGTCAAAAAGTAACAACAGTTCAAATGGCTATATTATCAAATTCCCGCAAAAGAACTGGATTTAAATAATTTTGCAAGAATATATACTTAAAAAGAATCGATTTTATAGATGCCTTAGTAACAGAACCTTGGCATAAAGATATCCGGTTGTGTATATATATGGGGATACTATATATTTTGTGGCGTTAACCATATAATTTTATGGTTAATTATGCATTGAATTGAGCGGTATATTTTTCTCGAGTGGCGGTAGTTGGGATTGAGTCATTTGTCGGCGCTTGTATATACTACTAAAATACAATTTTAAACATAAATTAGATGAACATTTTAAGTAAAAATAGAATTTTAAGACAGATCTATTGTAACAGCCGGAGTGTTTGGGAAATTCTACGGATATTTAAAAAGGGGAAATTGTTAACCTGACGGGCAACGGGATACTGCTGGAGCGCGATCCAAGTACTGAATGACGCAAAGTTGAGATTTGTAATAAATAAACGAAATATTGTTACTGTGTACTGATAATCACGCTCCACCCACCTGATATGAGCGAGTCGGATTTTCGCATGCAAACTGTGCATCTAACAAACCGAAATCGCAATTATCCTGCCGATCCAACAATCAGTAGGTGTACAATAAAATCGTATATAGTAAGATGCTTTTGTTCTAAACGGAAACAACAAATGGGCATCTGGACAGATGGGAGACAGTGATCAGAACTTTTCATAATTAGGCTTCTACCCTGCGCGATTTCGGTGCCCTAAGTTCTATCCCTGTGCGCATGCCTGCCAAGTGAACTGTATCGCGTATATAAATTGTTGTGTTGTGGTGCACAGTGCGTGTCAGGACGGGTCCGGAGCCCGTGCAGAATCATATATATTCGGACCAAAGCCTTTTTGTAGTGATCCAGCTCTCGATTAAACCCTGGCAAGCAAAAGTAAGAATATAATTTTTGGGTGACTACTTATTGTAGCACTTAGAGGAATTAGAACTAAGGGCGAAAAGGATTCAACAAAATATGTGGGGATCATCGTTGTCGCGGGGATAATATAAATTTATAAACCTTGGATTTTTCTTACAAATAGAGTAAATTCGGGTTACGTAATTATTATTAGGACCCACCAGGGCTTTAAAATCACGTCTTTGGGATCACTAACCCATACTCGTAAGCATTTAGGGATCTTCATTTTGGAGTTTAAACACCCATCTTTCTAACCCCTAAGTGATAATTAAAGTAACTAAAACCCCCAGAATTTTTGGGACCCACACTCCCACAGGGTTTAATACTACCTATTTCACCGGAAACAGGCACTACCAAATGCCACTGGTCTGCACAGAACACTCATAATCCAATGGAAACATAAAAAAAAACTTCCACAAATGTCACCTAAAACGGTATCTAACAGGCCACCTATTAATGCTACCACAAAATAATGAATTTGCCTAGTACACGGCCTGCCAGGTCATGGCCTAATCCTAAAAACAACAGAAATCTAAAAATTCCTTATAATTTAAAAGCGCTGGTATATTTTGTCACGGCGAGAACTTTCCGCCTATCAGCGCGAGGTTTAGTTGGTTTCTAGCCCGGGCTGTGTTGTGCCGAACATGCCAATTTGCCGACTTAAGCAAGCATTTATCATTTTATTTCTATCATTTTGACTATCTTTACAGGGGTCGTAGCATAGTTGTGCAGATGTACGAGTTAGTGTTAGAATTTTAAATTATTATGATATATATTGTACTAGGACCAGTTCTGGCCCTAAGGGATCCCAGCTGCACCACGGTTTACTCTGCTGTGGTGCCCGGACAACCCCGGCTTCCACGACTCCCCGGTGATCTACGCGATGACCTAAGGGAACCGCTTAGCTTAGCAGGCTGCCGGCGGGTTAACCAGGGTGTTCGGCCTGGCCCCTATATTGGCCCACGTGTCTAGCGGTATGAGGTCCCCCGAGGGAGAGTCAACCCCTAAGCCTGCTCACAGGTAATAAGGCTGACTCGCCTTTCCCTCATTATCCACTCAATCCCCTAAGCGGGGTTCTCTGATCCTGGTATAGCCTGAGTCAGGTTCCGGCTCCTTACGACAATTCCTTGTTCTACTCCTAACAGGTTTTACCTGATACCTAAGACAACACCAGGGCACTGAGGCGAGAGCCCCAGTCCCTTGAAATCAAAGCTTGGGCCTAAAGATTAGTGGAAGTTCCAGTATTGCGATGTGATGGGTGCCTGTCTCTAATGCTCGTGCGGGCGGTGTCGTGGAACAAGCTAATCGACGCGGGGGTGGGTGGTAAGGGTTGCGACAGAGGGAGGTTCTTGACAGTGCGGGTGCGCATCGGTGCTATGCAGGGTGTAGCGAGGGGTGTAGGTTGGGCATTTGAGCGAGGGTCGCGTGATGCTCGCGCCAGCGGAGTATATGTAAAGGGGACTCTGATTTGATCTAGATTCACTGCTTCCTCGAACTCACCCTTAAACTAATTCCTGGATTCCGTTGAGCCCTAATCCTAACTCGTGCGAAGATCCCAACCTACTAATAAGAAGTTTCGAGCTGCTTCAGAGAATCACACACGGTTCAACTGATTTACTGTTGAAGTCCTTTTTCTCGCATTTAGCACACTTTATAACAACGCCCAATCGGGGCGGACATCGAATGGTTTATAACACGCGAATAATTTATAATACAGCATGCAATTCGGGTACCCCGGCACGAGTACCATGTCCGTATCAAACGATGCACCTGTACAATTTTGATTCACTTGTGCCCTAAATCAGTAAGGAAAACGATTCGCCGGAGGCTCACAGTGTACCTATTCGACCTCCACAGCAGTTTTTCTTTCTTCGGGTAACGCAAACTCTAAACGAGGGCCAAAGCTGAAAGCCCATAAATTTTAATGCCATTGCGACAGGGGCTGGAGTGGCCCGCAAACAGCCCGGCTAATTCGAAACTCACCCCCGGAGTGCTCCGGGAGAAGGTGCCGACGTGGATTCTCCCCGTAGTTGCACGGTTAGAGAAAACCACCTCCCACCTGAAATTTTCAATGCAACCTAACTCACTGCCAACTCCAGTCCCTGTTTCGCTCTGTTCTCAGCTACTGAGCCTCTTAAAAATTTGTCACGCTCATGTCCGCAGTCGTCTGCATCCGAATTTAACCAAAAGCAAAATAACCAGCGAACGAACGAGGATTCGACGCTGAAACTCGATTTCGAACAAACAGGGGTAACCCGTGTCACCCGCGGATGCAAACGGCTACGTCCTCACCAATTTTGGCTGAACTTTTGAAACGCCTATCGATTATATCTCCGTTCTTGCCCTAGACTCTGAATTTCGATTGCTCCGGATTGAAAATTTGAGCGCTACCTGGAATTTTACCCCCTGACGTTCACCTCAACACAAAAGTTTGAGTCACTCCGAATTGCCCTCTGGTTGTAAATTTTTCCCTAACCATAAAATTTTGATCACTCCCCGGACCTGAGAAAGGAGGAATATGTCCAAGGAGCGGGGAACCAGTCGAACTATTCGTGAACACCAAAATTTCCTCCCTAAGCGATTTGACATAATTTTGCGAATTTTGACGGGGCCGTCCTTTACGGGCGCGCGGAGCATCCTTCCGACACTCCAACGCCCGCAAAGGACGACCCTCCGCATGACCAAAAGAAAACCGCACACCAGGGGGAGCTTTCCACCGTGGGGGCACGGCGAAAAACCACCCCTGGCACAT
>JASANE010028121.1:0-23285 GCA_030248225.1 Trileptium ribeirensis
CTAACAATTTAATAATTGAATAAAACCCTAAATTGACCGTGAAAAGAACGTTAAAGAATTCAAACCGACACTTGAGAAAAATCTCATTTTTCATACCAAGTATGAAGCAGAAGTGTGAAAAAATATTTGCACACAATATTTTTGACACTCGCAATGAGCTAGTTTGTCCATAAAACCCCATATAAGACACTAAAAGCAACAAAAACACACATTTAGGTGCATTTCCCACGACGTTTCACCAAATATGAAATTTGGCGCCAACTATAAGCTTATAGACTCCAGATTTGGAAATCGTTTACTTATTGAAAAAAGTCGCAAAAACTGGAGGGGGTGCCCGGAAAATGGGCCAAAATGACGTCATTTTGCCCCATAACTGGGAAAAAATTCAAAAATCGGGCTCCGTCACTACATCTAAATCGACCATTGCGGTTCGAATGAGCTATATTGCATCAAAATCGCCCAACGGTTATCGAGATCCAGGTGCGACAGACACACACAGGCAGGACCTCCTCAACCCCCCTCCAAAGGCAAAATTGAAAATTCTCGTTCCACTCGAATTCAATTATGTCATACCAAACGCCTAGGTCGACGAATTACCTACCACTGTGAAATTTGTCTATTTTTGTTATTTGAAAAACAAGGTTAAAAGCCTGAACTTAAATCCCTGAAGCTTCCCTGAACTTTAATCCCTTAAGTTTAGTAATAATTGACGGAATATATCGCAAACAAATGACGGAAAATCGTTGGAATAAGCGGCCATAGCCAAAAGTACGTAATAAAAAGCAAAGCTAGGAAGCTATACCTTTGATACAAAATGATGTAATAAGTTATTCTCTTTCTTCCCAATAAAGTTGTGCATTTTATACAAAATTGCCAATATTCTCGAATCTAGTGCAGCAGATGCACAATGGTAGCGCCGCAGTAAACAGATATCGGCAAAAGTAACAATTTTTCTCTGTATTGAATTGTATTAATTGTACCGTTTCGTGTTTCACATGATAATTTGGCAAAACTTTTTTTCTTTGGCCGAGTTTTCAAAAATTTTGATGTCTATGTTCATTATTCATAATGCAATTCTCAAAGGTTTTTCCATGTGTCATTAAACGAGGACCGTCCCGGTTCGTAATCGTCGTATGGCGTGGTCGAATTTTGCCGGGTGTTAAAGGTTAGAAGCCTAAAGATTGGTTATTTTTTCACGTTTGATATTAACTTAATTACATAATATGTACATGACTGATTTGTTGCTTTCATGCGCCGTTAAACAATAAATTATGCTATTTTACCTAACTGTCAGAAAGTTAATAAGCAACGCCAAGCGGCTTTGCTGACTGCCGCATTAGGTAAACATGTCACGACAAGGCATTTTCAATAGAATATTTTTAACAACTGAAAATTTAGTTATACAAACTTATATAGTAATTATTAATATAGTGGAGCGCGTGACAATAAATTTATGAGTTCGCGATTTCGCTCTGAAGCCTTAGCGTGATTTAGTGTTAATTTACCTTTACTCGTAGGCACGCACGCACGTAAAGCTATAAGTATATGGCTTCTGGTTTGTAAACTTTAGCATCGGTAAAGATGCCTCGACTTTTGAATAATTTATTCCAATAGATGTTATATATCAAACTATATATTACATATGTTGTATACATCTCAAACAGTACAAAACAGGAATATATCTGGAAAATGCTTTGTGCTTTCGTATATTCTAGGCTGTTTTTAGTCTGTCTGTACCGAGCTAGAGTAGTGCTTTGTATTTTTGTTGGGGCATAATTAAACACAGAATGTGTGATAACTTATGTCACAACCAAGTGCAAATGGATTTTCAAATTGTTTTACCGTAAGCTTAGTCAAAAAAGAAAACAGTTTTATGATTTTTTGAAAATTTCTTTTCATCATAAAACTTGAAAAAAGGAAACAAAATTTTTCAAGATAAGTGTTTTGGAATATGAACTTGCGGTGTCATTGATGCATCATAAAAGAAGTTTATATATTCTTTTTTTGATTCGGTTGGCTAGTTTGAAAATTTTTTGTCCGAAGCGTAGTCAACAAATTTAAACAAAAAGCTCCGCCAAACCGCGATCACTGCGAGTGAGCGACGTTTAGTCACACATACGTCGGAACGAATCGACTCATCATTTTTGCCTCACTTGAATACCAGATTTAGCAAATTATAGTATTGGACTGAAACACACAGAATCATGCAGCTAATTGAAATGAACTATTTGATAGTTTTTAACATGCTCAAAAACCTTTATAACAACAAATGTAACATATTATAACAGGGTGAAAATCACAAAATCAATGCATGACTCAAAGGAGATGTGATTCTCATGGGATACAGTGCCGTTCCAAAAACTCATCGGTCACAGATACACTAAAATCATTTCATCGTTTTCATTGCCCTCGACAACCTTTATAGCCACAAATACAACAGATTATAACAGATTGGAAATCATAAATGGTTTTGGGGATCCCAGATGACACGGTACCATCCCAAAAAGGGTACACTGATAACAGATATGTTAAAATGAATCTCCATTTTTCAACGACCCCGAAAGTCTTTATAGTGAGCAAATAATGCTTATTAATGATTATCTTGAAAATGTGATATATAAAGGGTTTCTTTTGGGCACCATTTTATGGCCCTATTTCGTTATCTGGTCTAGCATCTGATGTATATAGTATGGCAAACATGAACATTTTTTGATATGACACCTGTGTTTTGAGATATAGTTTAGAATAGATGAAACCGATAAAGGTCAACGGCTGGACTATCAGCTGGCATATGCATAAGACCTTATGGTAATATCTTCATTTGTTATGGAGATATTTTGAAAAAACCTTGCGGAAGGACGGGCATGGTAAACTTTATCAGAGCGCATGCGAATAAATGCTTTTAAACATTTTTCTCTGCTTGTGAGTGTTTTCATTTAACTAAAAATTTTAGAAATTTCAAAATTCGTAAAAATTGGTTTCGACGATAAGCTTTAGATGTCACTGATGAATGCGAAAGGAATTTTTTTATTTTTCTTTGTGGTTGGTGAGAAAACGTTTTTGAAATTTTTTTCTACATTATTTGTTTGTGATATTTTAAAAACGTTTTGTTTTGAAGAAATGTTTTGTCAAGTTATGCCCAGGATTGGAACTTGTCAAAAATTACCGAATTTCGCTTCGTTGTGAGCTCATCACTCATGGTACTAAGTTTATTAGATGTTTTATGAAATTTTCAATATTTTAGAAGGGTATTTAATGACATGTTTAACAATGTCACAAGCGGATTTCAAGGGTTCTAATAACCACGCTATATGTAACAGTGATGTTGGCTGTGTTTGCTCTATGGGACTTCGTGTCGGGAATAACCTGTCAACTAGAATTTATCGAAGTTTTGAGTTTGAATAACTATCAATTTTACCAGTAATTCTGGCCAGCTTGTGTGCTCCATATGTTGTCAGATGAATTTTGAATCAGATGACATAAGAAGGATTGTAATAGTTTTGTTGGAGTTTTTTTGAAATACCCATATAAACACGAAATTATACATTAGTGTAATCAGATAACTGTGTATATGTTGCAGTGTATTAAAATTAACTGTGTATATATTGCAATGTATTAAAATTTCAGTTTAAGACTAAAGTTTAAAAACCAAAATCGGTAATTATATGTCTGCTGGATGTTCTGGAACTACTAGGAATTTCAATAGTCGCTAGGAGTGAACAAACATTACTGAATAGCTTAAAAGTAACGTACACGCGTATTTTTAAAACGATTCTTTGGTTACAAAAATGCATTATTAGCCGTTTAGTTTTTAAATTGACACGTCTGTCAGCGCGTCCATTATTTCAAAGCGATGAATTAACGGGGTTTGTCGTGCAGCTTGCGGTGCCGTTCGGTCGTTTTGTCAGGTTTCTTGACGAACCGAGCTACAGCTCACAGATAGCGTAGTGACTAGTGTACACACTCGCATAACAGTGTAACAAACTATAGTATATACGTAAATCAAGGTCTCTGCGTCGTTTTATATTTGCAAGATTAGTTCATATTGTTTGTTGCTTATTGCTTTTTGATTCCAGCTTTTGTGATTGTGTTCGATTCGTTATTTATAACGCTTTACAATTTTTGTTGGTATAAAATAGATTTGAAACGAACCTTTTACTTTACGGATCTTATCTATAACCGCCACATTTAAACTTAAGTGTATAGTATAGTATACTTAAGTGTCCAATAAGTCATGCTTCAACTTCAAACTTGCTGAGACCGACATAATATACCTATAACACTCATAATTTCAGGAATTATAACCGAACATATAAATTTTTACGTATGACAAAATGTATTATACTCCATTTAATTTGAATGATCGAATAACTGCAATAAGATTGTTTCACATAACTAAACAGCCGTGAAGTTGTGCGACAATGATCCTGTCATTGGTCTTCACCTCCCCATATCATAAAACTATTGCTTCAATTAATAAAAAGTTTGATCTAACACGTTGCGTAGCTGACTTGCCCCGAACCGGTAGACCACCGACGGCATCTGGTGATGCTACGATAGCTGATATTTTCTATCATTTTCACAATAGTCTGACAAAGTCAATTCGTCGTTGTGCTGTTGAAATCGGCAAATCGACTATTTTCCAAATTGTTAAAAGTCTGGGTCTAAAACCTTTTACACCGATGTTAATTCATGCCCTGAATTTGGATGATTATGATCGCTGGATTGAAGTATGTGAAAAATGGATACAACGTCTCTACGATGGTCCGGACGTAGCTGGCGAAGTTATTTGGCCTGACGAAAGCAATTTTAACTGAACGGCCACGGTAACCGGTATAATTGTGTTTATTGACACTCAGAAAACCCTCATTACACTATCGAACACAATATGAATGCCCTTGGTCTGACAGTGTAAGTCGGCATGCGGTCTGGTGGATTTTTTGTGTCAGCTTTTTTCGATGGTACTATGAATGCAGAGAACCATCTAATGATGCTGCGAAATGAATGTTATCTTAATATTCAACAGTTACCAAATATTGTCAGGCGTCTATTATGCAAGATGGTGCGTCTCCTCGTTTTGCGATGGCTGTGCGTCGTTGGCTAGACAAAACTTTCCCTTGCTGTTGGCTGGGACGCCGAGGCCATGTCGAATTGCCTACTCGTATTGTTGTCCTAAACCTTGCTGAGTTTTTATAGGCAGTATTGAAAGAGAAGGTATAGAAAGAGAAACTACAAACCCTGTTGTGCCTAAAAGAGGCACTATGGTTCGAAGTCTGTCAAAATGTGCGTTTATGACTGAAGAATGCATTGATCTTGGAAGCGCCCAGGTTCGCACTTAGGATAATTGCCATCTCATCTTAGGTTACCTCATCAGAAACCTAAGATATATATGAGAGTAGTGCATACGAAAGCGCTTTTAGATATATTTATTATTTGGCATGCTAGGTCCCTTTAATGCTGGAGCGTTAATTATGGCATGGTCTATAATATTACTACGTACATAACCAGCTAAGAGTTAAAACATATTACCAGAACATAGTTTGTACCAGCTATAAACTTATGTATCAGATTTGAGCATAAACTTAACTTTACTTCAGAGCAAATTCAGCATGAGTATAATATATTTAACAATCTAAGCTTTTTAATATAGAAACCATGAACATTTATTTTAAAGGTATATCATTGTAACCTATAAATTTGAACTAAAGCGATCAACCGTTGTTAGAGTTTTTAGGAGTTCTCTAAGACTGTGATTTCATTCAATAGTCTAATTCTAGAAACTAGATCTTTGTTTTCGTGGCCGCTGTGGAAATGACTAGGTGACTATGTAAAGTGGATATTTATTGCTCGTTCACAGAATAATGCGACCATCTTCTATTCGTAAATTTTTATCACATACTACACGTCGTATACAACAGTGTTCATGCGACATGTATGCAACAGAGTTACCTACGACATGTCGTGTGTAACTGTTATACAATATATGCCGTATTTAACACTGGAGTGCCTGCAATTTCCGTCTTAAATTGTTTTCAAAAATATATTGTAACAGTACTTCTCAAAATGCCCCCGAGGACCGCTACCACGCGGAAGCTCCGAATCCCCCTCCCGCCGCGTGCGAAAAATCTTAGCAAAACACTGGAGTAGAGTCCTCGGGGGGGTCGTCGACCTCTTCAGCATCGCCACCTAGGGCCTCCTACACCCGACGGCTTCCATGACCTGTGATGACCCCCCGCCAAACCGATTGGCTACCCCGCCTGAGACCTGAAAGCGTCAGCAGGTATGGTATAATTTGCAATGACAGCACTTCTAAAAGTATAGCCCTTTCTCTCAAATTTTACACTGCATGATTTGCTTTATGAATAGGACAAAGTAATCAGAATGAAATACCAAAAGTTGTAAGCAATAATTAAGAATTAGATGCATAAAACACTAAGGATCTGCATTAAATCCGATCCAGTATTAACCATACACGCTCATAGGTGGTAGGGAGGTTACCTGCCTCGGAGCCCCTGGTTTACCACCCCTGACGGTACCTCCTTACCCAGAGGCTCCGTGTTTGAAGTTAGCGTGCAATTAACGAAAGGTGAGGCAGCTGATAGCTGCAAAATGGCCATATGACGATACTTCGTAAACTTAAGTTAAAAAATTGGGAACGACAAAACGCTAGTGTTGATTGCATGGACGCTTGTATTATAGATGGAGCGAAATTCAGTACTTCATATCCCAACAGAAAGGCCTACTTGGATAAGTCGATAGCCCGAAGCTCGCCCCTATGCCCTGGCAATTTACCGTATTCGACTCTTACTCCTCAAGAGATAATATATACGTTAACGTGCACAGAAGGTCTTGGTATAGCAGCGTTCCTGGTGTTTCCTGTCTCAGATTTCACATTGTTTTATCCGTCCTGCTCTGGTATTGTGTGTAGCTATGTAATAATTTGAGCCAGTCAACAGAGTAGTTGAACTGTGGATTCTCTAAACTTTGCGCGTCGAAATTGACAAACCCACAAGGCAAATTAACGTCCGAGCGCACTAAACGCAGAGGAAATTGCGTATCTTTGTGAATGAAAAGGTTAGCTTGAGTTTTTGTAAGCTAATTGAGAATTGTGGAACGTTTATATATTTTATGCAAGCTGTAATATATTTTTGTTTGGTGCCCGCATTTGTGTCGCAATGTTTACGCCTTGTATATAGCGGCGTGTTTGTGTTGGATGATCCTGCAGCAATAGTTTAGCCCGGTCTAAAACAACTTGTTTTTGCCACACAGGATTTTGGGTAGCAATAGCTGTGTGCCTTCAGTAAAAATCTCCAGCACGTGCACACAATATGCTTGTTTGTGCAGCAGTGTTTATTATACTTATACCTTTATCATGCAGTGCGTATTGTGATGTAATCGTTCTAGTAGTAAATTTTTAATGTTTGGTGTCGTTAACTGAGCTGTTAATGTTATGGAACTATGTGCGAACTGTTGTTATCTTAGTCTTCACATCTTAACTTGATTTTGAAGTTTGGCGATATAAATGTACAGACGATCTTAGGCATGATGGGATATGCTACTTATTACTAGAGAATTGGTTCTGTCCAGTAGCGTTAACGTTATATCCTTAAGAACTAATTGTTGCTCAGTGTAGGGCTCGCATAAAGACCTCAACATAGTATATAATGTGAGCGGTGTGTAAAAACTACAGAAGCGGACACTTATAAAATCTGCTAAAGAAACAGTACTATGTTCAGAAAAAGTGCAGTAAAAGCTGCTGCTGAAATTGTCACTGTTGAAAAACTGCTATAGAAATTGTGTTACTTCTAGAAAAGCTGCTTTTTTGTAAAACTGCTAGGGCAACTCTGGGTTCTTTTCCATTATCCCCCAGCCCGCGTTTGGCCAAACATGGTCATATTTTGGTATTTTGCGATCCTCGAAACCTCCCCTGATCATTTCAACCAAAAAATTGAATTTTTTAGATTTCGTTTTAAATCCCCCCTAAAGAACCCAAAAAAGATTGCTTAAAAATTGGATTTTACCCACCATTCGACGCGGCTTGTCGAGCTTAGTCTAATGGTGTTATATTTAACGGGATTTGATAAAAGTATCCTAAGTTATGGCCAAAAACTATTCAATTACAGCGCCTCTCAGTCTTCGATAGTTTTTGGCCATAACTTAGTATCCGGTTACCAGATCCCGTTAGAAATATCACAATTCGATTTAGCTCGCCAAGCTGCGTCGAATGGTGGGTAAAAATCTAATTTTTAAGAAAAAAATTTGGGTTTCCGAGGAGGGATCCTTGGGACGCGAAAAATTCTAAAATTTTAAAAATTCAATTTTTTGGCTGATATGATCAGGTGAGGTCTCGAGGATCACAAAAATATCCATGATCTGACCATTATTGGGCAAACGCGGGCTGGGGGATAATGGAAAAGAACCCAACCCTGACACTTAATAAAAACTGCGGCATCATACTTTTATGAATGTGACACATGTGGTATCACTTATGTGACGAGTTTCTGAACTCAAAAGTCAACATTGTCACATGCTGTTTTATAGTCGGCAAGGATATGCGTAGATTTTGCCATCCAATTTTGAAAATTTTCGCTCCTCTTCCTTTTTTACATTTCACTCCTGTATCCCTGATGTATATTTCCCGCAGTTAGTGATTCATCAGGAAACTTACGATAATTCTCGTGTTATCATAATGTAATACTTGGAAATACTTCCGGTTTTACATTTTTAGGTGTAGGGTATGTCTTTGGAAAACAACGATCATATATTTAATTCGTTTAGCCAATGTGTGCTATGCGAATACTGTGAACCGAACATTTTCCAAGAACGTGAATAAACTAGATACGTAGAGATATATAACAGCCGTAGATTTTTGGAACTATAAAATTGTGAGCAAATCCTGTCGAAAATAGCGATTTTGAAGTGTGAAACGGCCGAGTACCGGTGGTGGGTCATTCGGGAACACAATTTATGCTTACATTGTTTTTGCTCATTAAATCACTGTAATGTTTTGTTGCTTTCATCACGCACTTTTGAATGGACGAGGGCCGATCTCATGCGTTGGGAAACATAAGGGGAATTTAGTGATAACACCCAGTGAATCTACTTGTCTTCGGTGTGGTATCAGCCTGGGCAATCGTTTTGCTGCCACTCGATTGTTAAGGATGTGTTTTATCATGTAAATGCTTATACAACTGCTCGGTTGTGTTATGCACACTCATGCGGATCCTGAGGCATCGACCAGAATTTTGATACCAATCATGTTTCGAGTATTTTGCTGCGATTTTAATCTTCGAGAGACCGTATTTGCTTTATCATCATTACTGATAGTGTCATTATATTTTCATACGCAGCCTGATTTCATTTGTTCCGGACTATATAATTTTTGTATAATCGGAGAAATATAGGCCAACTAATGCAAAAAAGAAGGCGTAATTTTAATTTCTAAAAGTTTGGATTTGAGCTACTACTGAGAGAAATTTAACTTAGGCTACTACTAATGCACATCAAGGGTACTAAATCGCACCTTCGGGGCCCCCTAACTCCAGCGGGTAACTACTTAGGAGCTCTTTCTATTCTAGACGCACAATACTTCTTCATACCCCCGAAAGACAACCGAAATATTTAAGGTTCTCCGATTTTTAAGGCTGCATATCCCAAGGGCTACTCTACTATTTATCTGACTGAAAACCGGGCCCATCAACCCCCCACGGTTCCGTTCAGGATTTAAATAACTGACTTGGAGCCATCAAAAATGCCGCAACACCCACACATAAGGGGCTTTAGCGGGCCAACTGTTGGACCGATGTTAAAATTATTTTCTTTGGTATGCGGCTCGCCAGGACCCTAACTGATCCTACCCGGCCGCCTATTCATCTCCGTTCTCCTGCAATAAATCAAAACAACTGAAATTTTAGCTAAAATCTAAGCCCCCGAAAGTGCTGTTTTCTTCTTGTGACCGCAAAATTCTTCGCCGACCAGCGCGATTTTGCAATGTAAGGTTCGCATTTGCTGGCGCTGAAGTGTCGGGACGATGCTTCGCGCGCCCTTAAGAGTATGCTCAGAACCCGGAAATTTGAGGGTACTTTAGCTAAAGTTTTTCAAGCGATTTTGCACTCCTGTTCATGACTGGTTTCCCTAGCCGGCGGGCATATCCGTAAGATGTGTGATATACATCCGTCGGGTAGAACAAGGTGTTTATATTACCTACCTGAGTTGTGCAGGGTCGGGGATTAAATGACAGTTGGTATCGAGTGCTAAATTAACGTGCCAAGGTAAAATTAGCCTGGAGCCAGTTGCGACTTAGGTTTGGAAATATTTTAACGCACATGTAATAATTGTCGCTGGTGTGTCCATTAAAATTCGAAACGATGCATTTGTAAGATTTTTTATCAATTAAGAACGGCCTTTTAAAATCATCGATGTGTGTTCTTATGCCGTGCGGTGACCGTAGGGTCTGGTCAACGTTTTGAAATGAACTAATTCTAGACGAGCATACAAGTCTTACCACACTGAACGCAAGGTGACGCGCCATGGCCGAACTAGTTTCGCTCCCAAGTAGCTCAACTTGCTGAAAACGCACTATGTTATTGAATGGGAAAATTTAGGATTATGTTGCCACTTTTCTGCCACTCATCTTGAATTGATGTCATTTCATGCGATTATCTACAGTTGGAAAATGACTGTTTTCATATAAAATAATATATATTAAATTAATATTAATGTGATCAATTCCGAGTATTTGCAATTTCGAACATTTTCTGCAATGTCGCCCCGCAATGTACGACCTAATGACAATACAGATATGGCCAAGTCGACGCAAAATAAACTTCAAAATTCAGTTACACAGTATTTATTGCGCCTGCTGAGAATTTACAACACGACAGAATAGGAACAACCAAGCAGACTTCGAAACGCGTGGTTTTTTGACTGACACAACTATGCAAATATGAAAATTTTTCCGTTCGTGCTTATTCCTGTGTAACGCCTGTTTCACATCTTCAAAATCATATACCTGGACATTGCTATCTGTGAAAGATGTTCAATTATAGCACAAATAAAAACCGAACATATTTTCAACCAAGATGCTTTTAGATCTAGGTAAACTGTGAGGAGCGTTAGGAATTCTATTCCGAGGGATTACTATTATAATTATCTAAACTAATAATTCACCAGTTACTGTCAAAAAATATTCATGTTTTCTTGCCACTTTTCGTGTTGAAAAATGTTTTAATTATGCTTTAATACTAAAACTGCTACATTTTTTTAATCTAGCTCGTTCTGACTTGATAATAAGGCACTAAGGCATGGCGCAGCAATTGGATGTGTCGTAGTCTATATACAGTTTAGAGTAGCAGCTTTTGCAAAAGTAACACAGATGCTGTAGCAGATTTTTTTTCAACAATTTTGCCACAATGTGTAGGAGATGCACAAAACTCTACTGTGAACACTGTATAACTAACTGTACGGTAGTTTCATGGCAGTCACTTCGAGATTGTAGCAATACATGCGTACTGGTCGCTTGATTAATTAAAATTTTTGTATACCACGTGTTTTATTCTGCATCATTCGATCTCAGCGAATAAAATCGTATGGAAATGTGCTTATGGCTTGAAGTATGAATTTACACGCAAATTCCAAGGGATCAACATGTGAATAAGAATTACGACAAATGGGCAGGAAAATGATTGCGTGCATGGATTGCCAATGTGGCGCATTGCCTTTTGTGTCATGATGCTTCGTATCTGAAGTAGTGTAGATTAGGTATTTAGTCTAAACCCTATGATGTGCTCAAGTGACCTTCAATCCTTTTAAAACCTGTCCTACTTAGTCTTACGCTTTGTACATATATATGGATGTATGTGCATGTACATATATGAGTACATATATATTATATAAGCAACTTAGCTTTAGCCTTATAATACATATCGGGTACACCATAAACTTTCGGCTGCTTGCTAGGACATATGGCAAGGACTTAGCAAGTAAAATGCCGTGGAACAGCATGTCATTAGTTTGTGCACAATTCAAGAAAATTCGTGCGCCATATTAGTATCGAATGTCACTGATATTCTATTTTCGTCAAAAACAAATCACCACCTAAGCGTTTAAAAAAGCCCTTAGCTGGCAAAAAGAGTTCAGGCATTTTTAGCAAAGTTAATTTTGATCAAAAAGCAGTCATAAACAGGTGTAGTTCAAAGGTTTTATAACGAGATCGGATCGACGATATAAAAATCGGTTCTTTTCCATTATCCCCCAGCCCGCGTTTGCCAAAAATGGTCAGATTTTTGGAAATTTTTGTGATCTTCGAGACCTCACCTGATCATTTCAACTAAAAAATTGAATTTTTAAAATTTTCATTTTTTTGGGTCCCAAGGGTCCCTTTTTGGGAACCCAAAAAATTTGTCTTGAAAATTTGATGTTTACCACCATTCGACGCGGCTTGACGAGCTGAATCGAATTTTGATGTTTTTAACGGGTCCGGTGATCGGATCCTAAGTTATCGCCAAGAACTACCGAAGGTTGAGAGGCTCAGCAATTAAACAGTTTTTGGTCATAACTTAGGATCCGATTACCGAATCCCGTTAAAAGTATCACCATTCGATTCAGCTCGTCAAGCTGCGATGAATGGTGGGTAAAAATCTAATTTATAGGAAAAAATTTTGGTTTCCAAGGGCCCTTGGGACCCGAAAAAATCGAAAATTTTAAAAATTCTATTTTTTGGTTGAACTGATCAGGGGAGGTCTCAAGGATCATTAAAATACCAAAATTTACAGAATTGATCATTTTTGGACAAATGCGGGCTGGGGCGATAACGGAAAAGAACCTAAAGATCTAAACTTAAAAAATCTAATTTATAAGAAAAAATTTTGGGTTCCAAAGGCCCTTGGGACCCGAAAAAATCGAAAATTTTAAAAATTCTATTTTTGGTTGAAATGATCAGGGGAGGTCTCGAGGATCACAAAAATACCAAAATTTACAGAATTGATCATTTTTGGGCAAATGCGGGCTGGGAGGGATAACGGAAAAGAACCTAAAAATCTAAACCTAAAAAAAGAGGTAGGGTCTTGCTAACATTTTGGAAATATGTTGGTTACAACTTAAACAAAAATTTGCTTCTTTTGGAAATATACATAAAGTTTTTCGATAAAGCATGTACGTACAGTAAAGCTGGTCTTACATACTAGGTACTTCTGTAGCGTATATATACTAAAAATCACGGACTTGCTCAAAAACAATTTTCAGACGGTAATGTAAGGAATCAACACTATAAACTGAGATTGTTTGTGGCAGGTAATGAATTTTTATGAAACAAGTACGTACGTGCATCGAAAATGCTTGCTCTTAAAATTTAGCATAGTTTGTTTTAATTCTAGCGTAATAATGCTCAATTTCAAGCATTATTGCGCTTATATATACATACATGCTCAAGGTCTTAGGTGCCAGTGTGGACGGTGGGGTTCCAGTTACTTTGGAGGGAGCCCTTCGGCCTTCAAGACGGTATGGGCGGTCGCGGCTGAGGCCGAGGTGCTGCGCATTCGGCGCTGCGAAAAGCAGCTGTGTGATTAGGCTCCTCCAGGGTGGACGATGCGTGGCCTGTCAGGGGTGGGGATAGCCGGGCAGTCGGGAAGGGTCCGGACCGCAGCTATTGAGCATATATGTACTTATTGCAAACTTTTAGCAAAACTGAAAGCCTAAAATTAAGCTTTATTAATCTCAACAAACGTTTAGGCATAATTATGCTAAAAATTATCTTAAGTAGCGAAAACTAAGCTAAAAATCTATTTGATATTTAGCTATGGTTTAATTTTAAGTTTTCAAACAACTCTTTTAAATATTAAGCTTAATCTTAGGTCTTTATTTAGTATAGTTATGCTAAATAACATCTTCCTTAATATTTAGCAAATGCAGCAAGATATTTTGAGTAGTTGTGCCTAAAAAGTAGCATATATGGCTAAATATTTAGCATAAAAGAGTGTTTATTTATTAAAGCATATAAATTTTATGCGGGTGTAATACTATTGCCTTTAGAAAGATAACGAAACGGAATACAGTTGAAATATCTTACATATGATGGGATCTTATATAAATGATAGGAAAAAAGCTGGGAAAACACTAAAATAACGTAGGCTCAACACTGTCAATGTGTGCTTTTAAACCGTCGACGCTTATTGAAATTTGAAAATAAAAGATCTTTATAAATTTTCATCAAAAATATTTTTCAGCGACTTTACAGGTTGCCACGTTGCTAACTGCTCTTTTAAACTGTAGGCTGTTTTAAGTTCAATAAAACTTAGTAAATCACACAGCACAAATGTAACAACATAAAATAAAAAATATAGTACACTGCAACCTATTCTGAAATTTGACTCATAACAATCCTCAGTTGCTATCAGCTTTCTCTCTAACACTGAAATTCCTAAAAATAGTGTAAATGACCAAAACTGAACGCAACATTACACAATGATTACGTAACTGCAGTTTTGCTTAAGGTCTTCATTTAACCGCATTTTCACGTACTATGGATTTGTCAACCGTGTGCACTGTCCTGTCCCGAATCGAACCCTGGCTTAAATTTTTTCACCATCTTTGCTATGGTTGAACTTGTCATCTCGGAACATTTATGTCAACAGAAAACTCGTGCAACCTAGGGCCCGTATTCCATACGGCGGTTTGACAGTGTTTTCCCAGTATATAACTTTGTTGCATCGTCCCGAGCACAGACGCTGATACCCCAACGAACGGAAACAAAACTGTGTTATAGCTTATCTGTATAGAGATTTTACAGATGTACAAATCGTAAATTATTAATTGTTAAGCTCTTAACATTTTTTATTTGTTAAGCTACTGGAAATGTCAAGATAACTGGAATAGAACTATAGTTTTTTGGTATGTTATGGCTTGGTTATCAAGTACGTTTCACCATCGCTTGCGAGATGCTAGTGTTGGTATATATTAGAATGGCAGTTTTTTGAAGCAATGCAACGTATGCTGGCTCAGTACCACTCATTCTGCGGTATGCTATAACTAATACGCAAAAGTCACGACTGCTACCTCTGCCTTTCTAATCACCCCTGTAAAGTTATTTATTAGAAATATTCATTTATTATAAATTTGACACTTTCAGTTTTATCATTCTGCTTTTGAATAAGTAGTCTGTGAACATTCCAATAAGCCCAAGCAATATACTGACATGACGACGTGCTAAAGTTGAAAATTATACATTATAACAAAAAGAATTCACAGCTGAAAACGGTGAAATCAATTTCGATATTTGTGTTATAATAATAGTTCATATCTCACGCGCTGATCAATTCCAATATAAAACCGGGAAAATCACGTGAAAAACGTGGAAAGTTCAGGAAAACTTCGCACTTACGAATGAGTGGACACCCAGCATATGGCCAGTTTTTTTACATAGCTAGGCCAAGATAAAGTAATCTATTTTTTCAACATTTAATTTTGCGCTTTTTTACATATCATAATATTGAAGTCCAATTTTAACGGCAGTTGGGAATTTGCCAGCCGGGGCGCTTAGTATATTATGCATCCATTTTTTCATTATCTACAACATTGCAAATGCAAAAATTGTTTACAGTTGATGCTAGGGAAATTACGGCCATATTAGTACATAAATTAGACCATAATTTTTTATATCATGCAGAAATAATGAGAAACGAGTTTCGCATCTTTCCTTGGGCCAAAGGTACAGTTTATGAAATGTCAAATTTGTAAAAAGTTGTTTAAAATTTTCTAATAAATTTACTGAACACCTTATTTTACGAAACTCGTCAATATTTCACGATGTTCTAAGCCAAATTTACAACAACAACTAGTAATATATTGCGTCATTGACACTGCAGTGACAAATCTATTTACTACATGTCAAGTCACACGAATCTTGGTTCAACTAATTCTTCCTGAGTATATCAACAGTATCACACGATTCTAGATTCAACTATTAATCCTGGCACGAATATGCTACATCGTGAAAATAAACAGAATATCGTTGTGGTTTGGTGAAACCGAGTTCAATATACATCCACTCGAATATTTTTATAATAATAACAGAAGTTTCGGCTTATAAGACTTTGTCTTTTGGTTTAGGATATCGACAATATCGCACTATTCTTGATCCAATTAATCTTTGCAAGGGTTATGTTATTGCGTGAAAAAATGGTCAGAATATATACTGTTGCTATTTGCTGAAACCGGCTTACATATACGGATAGCCAAGGATATATAAATAACCACCGTTTAGGCTAACACGACTATAGTCTTAGGCTGAGTATATCGTCAATATCACGATCTTTGGTTCAACTAATCCTGGCAGGTATATTATACCAATAAAAATGAACAGCATAATGTTGCGGTTTGGTGAAACCGCCTCATATGTACGGGTAGTAGGAGGTTTTTATATTAATAATAGGAGTTTAGGCTAACAAGACCTAGGCTTATTAAGTATATATATGGACAATAGTTTTGTTTGTCTAAAATTTTCTACATTCGGCTAGGTTACTTTAACCCGAATTTTATACATTAAATATGATAGATTTGTGTGCAATGAATTGCATATAAAAATTATAAATTCTATGAAATGCCACACAATGATATATAACTTTATGTAATTTGACTTGTAGAAGAGAAAACGAGACATGCAATATATATTTAAATATATGCAATTTATTCTGAATGAATGCTTTTACAATATCTGAAAAGTGGTTAAATTCAAATTACATAACGCAAAAGTTTATAGAATATTGGACCAGTATTCATGTGACACTGGTTCAGGCTACTACGGTTCTCACTTACTTGGTATTACTTAACTTGAATTTATAAAGTAACAGAAAGCAAAATATATTAGTATTTCCGTGGTTCGATAGACTGGAACGAAATTAAAATTATGTTACTATAACAATGTGATAGTATCCGGGCAGGAGTCGGATATTCTGATTAACTTGTTGCACCTAACAATAAACATCGATACCTTCAGCAGGCAGCGCTGTTGGAATTTAAATTCAAATTACATAACTCAAAAGTTTATACAGTATTGGACCAGTATTGATGTGACACTGGTTCAGGCTACTACTGTTCTCATTTACTTGGTATTACTTAACTTGAATTTATAAAGTAACAGAAAGTAAAATATATTAGTATTTCCGTGGTTCGATAGACTGGAACGAAATTAAAATTATGTTACTATAACAATGTGATACTGTCCGGGCAGGAGTCGGATATTCTGATTAACTTGTTGCACCTAACAATAAATATCGATACCTTCAGCAGGCAGCGCTGTTGGAATTTAAATTCAAATTACATAACGCAAAAGTTTATACAATATTGGACCAGTATTAATGTGACACTGGTTCAGGCTACTACGGTTCTCACTTACTTGGTATTACTTAACTTGAATTTATAAAGTAACAGAAAGCAAAATATATTAGTATTTCCGTGGTTCGATAGACTGGAACGAAATTAAAATTATGTTACTATAACAATGTGATAGTATCCGGGCAGGAGTCGGATATTCTGATTAACTTGTTGCACCTAACAATAAATATCGATACCTTCAGCAGGCAGCGCTGTTGGAATTTAAATTCAAATTACATAACGCAAAAGTTTATACAATATTGGACCAGTATTGATGTGACACTGGTTCAGGCTACTACGGTTCTCATTTACTTGGTATTACTTAACTTGAATTTATAAAGTAACAGAAAGTAAAATATATTAGTATTTCCGTGGTTCGATAGACTGGAACGAAATTAAAATTATGTTACTATAACAATGTGATAGTGTCCGGGCAGGAGTCGGATATTCTGATTAACGTGCTGCACCTAACAATAAATATCGATACCTTCAGCAGGCAGCGCTGTTGGAATTTAAATTCAAATCACATAACGCAAAAGTTTATACAATATTGGACCAGTATTGATGTGACACTGGTTCAGGCTACTACTGTTCTCATTTACTTGGTATTACTTAACTTGAATTTATAAAGTAACAGAAAGCAAAATATATTAGTATTTCCGTGGTTCGATAGACTGGAACGAAATTAAAATTATGTTACTATAACAATGTGATAGTGTCAGGGCAGGAGTCGGATATTCTGATTAACTTGTTGCACCTAACAATAAATATCGATACCTTCAGCAGGCAGCGCTGTTGGAATTTAAATTCAAATTACATAACGCAAAAGTTTATACAATATTGGACCAGTATTAATGTGACACTGGTTCAGGCTACTACGGTTCTCACTTACTTGGTATTACTTAACTTGAATTTATAAAGTAACAGAAAGCAAAATATATTAGTATTTCCGTGGTTCGATAGACTGGAACGAAATTAAAATTATGTTACTATAACAATGTGATAGTATCCGGGCAGGAGTCGGATGTTCTGATTAACTTGTTGCACCTAACAATAAACATCGATACCTTCAGCAGGCAGCGCTGTTGGAATTTAAATTCAAATTACATAACGCAAAAGTTTATACAATATTGGACCAGTATTGATGTGACACTGGTTCAGGCTACTACGGTTCTCATTTACTTGGTATTACTTAACTTGAATTTATAAAGTAACAGAAAGTAAAATATATTAGTATTTCCGTGGTTCGATAGACTGGAACGAAAATTAAAATTATGTTACTATAACAATGTGATAGTGTCCGGGGCAGGAGTCGGATATTCTGATTAACGTGCTGCACCTAACAATAAATATCGATACCTTCAGCAGGCAGCGCTGTTGGAATTTAAATTCAAATCACATAACGCAAAAGTTTATACAATATCGGACCAGTATTGATGTGACACTGGTTCAGGCTACTACTGTTCTCATTTTACTTGGTATGACCTAACTTGAATTTATATAGCAACAGAAAGCAAAAGATATTAGTATTTCCGTGGTTCGATAGATGGAACGAAATTAAAATTATGTCATTATAACAATGTGATACTGTCTGGGCAGGAGTCGGATATTCTGAACGAACCGTTGCACCTAACAAAAAATATCGATACCTTCAGCAGGCGGCGCTGTTGGAATTTAAATTCAAATTACATAACGCAAAAGTTTATACAATATTGGACCAGTATTGATGTGACACTGGTTCAGGCTACTACGGTTCTCACTTACTTGGTATTACATAACTTGACTTTATAAAGTAACAGAAAGCAACATATATTAGTATTTCCGTGGTTCGATAGACTGGAACGAAATTAAAATTATGTTACTATAACAATGTGATAGTATCCGGGCAGGAGTCGGATATTCTGATTAACTTGTTGCACCTAACAATAAATATCGATACCTTCAGCAGGCAGCGCTGTTGGAATTTAAATTCAAATTACATAACGCAAAAGTTTATACAATATTGGACCAGTATTGATGTGACACTGGTTCAGGCTACTACGGTTCTCATTTACTTGGTATTACTTAACTTGAATTTATAAAGTAACAGAAAGTAAAATATATTAGTATTTCCGTGGTTCGATAGACTGGAACGAAATTAAAATTATGTTACTATAACAATGTGATAGTGTCCGGGCAGGAGTCGGATATTCTGATTAACGTGCTGCACCTAACAATAAATATCGATACCTTCAGCAGGCAGCGCTGTTGGAATTTAAATTCAAATCACATAACGCAAAAGTTTATACAATATTGGACCAGTATTGATGTGACACTGGTTCAGGCTACTACTGTTCTCATTTACTTGGTATTACTTAACTTGAATTTATAAAGTAACAGAAAGCAAAATATATTAGTATTTCCGTGGTTCGATAGACTGGAACGAAATTAAAATTATGTTACTATAACAATGTGATAGTGTCCGGGCAGGAGTCGGATATTCTGATTAACTTGTTGCACCTAACAATAAATATCGATACCTTCAGCAGGCAGCGCTGTTGGAATTTAAATTCAAATTACATAGCGCAAAAGTTTATACAATATTGGACCAGTATTGATGTGACACTGGTTCAGGCTACTACGGTTCTCACTTACTTGGTATTACTTAACTTGAATTTATAAAGTAACAGAAAGCAAAATATATTAGTATTTCCGTGGTTCGATAGACTGGAACGAAATTAAAATTATGTTACTATAACAATGTGATAGTATCCGGGCAGGAGTCGGATATTCTGATTAACTTGTGGCACCTAACAATAAATATCGATACCTTCAGCAGGCAGCGCTGTTGGAATTTAAATTCAAATTACATAACGCAAAAGTTTATACAATATTGGACCAGTATTGATGTGACACTGGTTCAGGCTACTACGGTTCTCATTTACTTGGTATTACTTAACTTGAATTTATAAAGTAACAGAAAGTAAAATATATTAGTATTTCCGTGGTTCGAATAGACTGGAACGAAATTAAAATTATGTTACTATAACAATGTGATAGTGTCCGGGCAGGAGTCGGATATTCTGATTAACGTGCTGCACCTAATAATAAATATCGATACCTTCAGCAGGCAGCGCTGTTGGAATTTAAATTCAAATTACATAACGCAAAAGTTTATACAATATTGGATCAGTATCAATGTGACACTGGTTCAGGCTACATGGTTCTCTATTTTGGTATTATTACTTAATTTTAATAGAAGAACAGAAGCAATTACTTTTTTTTGGTTCTGATAGACTGGAACGAAATAAATTATGTTATTATAACAATGTGATAGTACCCCCCCCCTCTTCTTTTAGTTGTTGCCAATAGACATCGATACCTTCAGCAGGCAGCGCTGTTGGAATTTAAATTCAAATCACATAACGCAAAAGTTTATACAATATTGGACCAGTATTGATGTGACACTGGTTCAGGCTACTACTGTTCTCATTTACTTGGTATTACTTAACTTGAATTTATAAAGTAACAGAAAGCAAAATATATTAGTATTTCCGTGGTTCGATAGACTGGAACGAAATTAAAATTATGTTACTATAACAATGTGATAGTGTCCGGGCAGGAGTCGGATATTCTGATTAACTTGTTGCACCTAACAATAAATATCGATACCTTCAGCAGGCAGCGCTGTTGGAATTTAAATTCAAATTACATAACTCAAAAGTTTATACAGTATTGGACCAGTATTGATGTGACACTGGTTCAGGCTACTACGGTTCTCATTTACTTGGTATTACTTAACTTGAATTTATAAAATAACAGAAAGCAAAATATATTAGTATTTCCGTGGTTCGATAGACTGGAACGAAATTAAAATTATGTTACTATAACAATGTGATAGTGTCCAGGCAGGAGTCGGATATTCTGATTAACTTTTTGCACCTAACAATAAATATCGATACCTTCAGCAGGCAGCGCTGTTGGAATTTAAATTCAAATTACATAACGCAAAAGTTTATAGAATATTGGACCAGTATTGATGTGACACTGGTTCAGGCTACTACGGTTCTCACTTACTTGGTATTACATAACTTGACTTTATAAAGTAACAGAAAGCAACATATATTAGTATTTCCGTGGTTCGATAGACTGGAACGAAATTAAAATTATGTTACTATAACAATGTGATAGTATCCGGGCAGGAGTCGGATATTCTGATTAACTTGTTGCACCTAACAATAAATATCGATACCTTCAGCAGGCAGCGCTGTTGGAATTTAAATTCAATTTCACATAACGAAAAAGTTTATACAATATTGGACCAGTATTGATGTGACACTGGTTCAGGCTACTACGGTTCTCATTTACTTGGTATTACTTAACTTGAATTTATAAAGTAACAGAAAGTAAAATATATTAGTATTTCCGTGGTTCGATAGACTGGAACGAAATTAAAATTATGTTACTATAACAATGTGATAGTGTCCGGGCAGGAGTCGGGATATTTGATTAACGTGCTGCACCTAACAATAAATATCGATACCTTCAGCAGGCAGCGCTGTTGGAATTTAAATTCAAATCACATAACGCAAAAGTTTATACAATATTGGACCAGTATTGATGTGACACTGGTTCAGGCTACTACTGTTCTGATTTACTTGGTATTACTTAACTTGAATTTATAAAGAAACAGAAAGCAAAATATATTAGTATTTCCGTGGTTCGATAGACTGGAACGAAATTAAAATTATGTTACTATAACAATGTGATCAGTGTCCGGGCAGGAGTCGGATATTCTGATTAACTTGTTGCACCTAACAATAAATATCGATACCTTCAGCAGGCAGCGCTGTTGGAATTTAAATTCAAATTACATAGCGCAAAAGTTTATACAATATTGGACCAGTATTGATGTGACACTGGTTCAGGCTACTACGGTTCTCATTTACTTGGTATTACTTAACTTGAATTTATAAAGTAACAGAAAGCAAAAAAATATATTAGTATTTCCGTGGTTCGATCAATGGACGAAATTAAAATTATGTTACTATAACAATGTGATAGTATCCGGGCAGGAGTCGGATATTCTGATTAACGTGTGGCACCTAACAATAAATATCGATACCTTCAGCAGGCAGCGCTGTTGGAATTTGGGATCAAATTACATAACGCAAAAGTTTATACAATATTGGACCAGTATTGATGTGACACTGGTTCAGGCTACTACTTCTCATTTACTTGGTATTACTTAACTTGAATTTATAAAGTAACAGAAAGTAAAATATATTGGATAATTTTTGCCGTGGCTAGATAGAATGAAGAACTTAAAATTTATGTTACTATGAAGCAATGTAAAGGATGTGTCCGGGCAGGAGTCGGATATTCTGAATTAACTTGTTGCACCTAACAAATAATATCTATACCTTCAGCAGGCAGCGCTGTTGGAATTTAAATTAGAATCTACATAACTCAAAAGTTTATACAGTATTGGACCAGTATTGATGTGACACTGGTTCAGGCTACTACGGTTCTCATTTACTTGGAATTAATTAAAAAAAATTTATAAAATAACAGAAAGAAAAATATATTAGTATTTCCGTGGTTCGATAGACTGGAACGAAATTAAAATTATGTTACTATAACAATGTGATAGTGTCCGGGCAGGAGTCGATATTCTGATTAACTTATTGCACCTAACAATAAATATCGATACCTTCAGCAGGCAGCGCTGTTGGAATTTAAATTCAAATTACATAACGCAAAAGTTTATACAATATTGGACCAGTATTGATGTGACACTGGTTCAGGCTACTACGGTTTCTCATTTACTTGGTATTACTTAACTTGAATGTATAAAATAACAAAAAGCAAAATATATTAGTATTTTCGTGGTTCGATAGACTGGAACGAAATTAAAATTATGTTACTATAACAATGTG